>JAIQCU010000474.1:0-51047 GCA_022114935.1 Leptestheria dahalacensis | reverse complement strand
ACCCCCCCCCCCTAAAGAAAAGTCCCCGCGCGATTTTCTGCGTACTTTGGACTTTTGTACTTGAAAAATAAAAATAAAATGCCGCGCCCCGCGCGGAAAATTCTCAGCCGGCCGGACGAGAAACAACTAATTAATTTTGGTATGGCCTAAACATATTAATTAGAGAATTCTTGACCTAGTAAATCATCAACTTCGTTATATTGATGTCCCCATGGCAGCAAGCAAAAACTATTAATTTCTACTGCTTGGTATGACCATAAGATAAAAACTAAATAACCTATCACTACATTACAACTGGTTTAAATTAAAGGTAGTTATAAACTATTCTTAAGGAACAAAATACAATATAACGGTATACCGCCGCAACACCAATGTTATATCCACTCTGCATACCAGCAGTTAACCACATCATCTTTTATTTCTTTTTTTTAATACATTACCTTATCCTTCCATGATTCGGTTACATTATCGATTCAAAATATACCAGACCTTTAGACTTTACTGAACTAGTAAATATAATCCCAATGTGTGGACGGGCGGCTCAAGGTATACTGAGTTGCACATACGGTTTTCCCTATAATTCAGACATAAATAACGGCAAAGACGCATGCATGAAAGAAGCGGGGTCACGAGACCATACTTACGCGCTTTACCAAGTTTTCCAACATTTAATACGGTCTACATAAACCCAACCAGCGTTAAACTAAGAAACTATCGATTCGTCAAATTTGCATTTCGCCATTTCTATAAATTAGTTCAAAAAATTGAACGATACTATGGCGATTGATATTTTTATAAAAATGAGAGAAAATGAAATGAATTAACTAAATTATCGTGCATTAATCTCAATACCGTAGAACTGAGTCGATCTTTCTGTTCATTGAAATTGTCCCGCCTGGTGCTCACTTGTCCAGAATGGAACGAGGAAAAAAACCATATTTCAACATCACACTCCAATTTCCATTTAACATCTAGGCCGGGTAGATTCATACAACCGTGATGATGGCATCTCTTTCATAGTAGCTCATTTCCCTGTCGACGAGAACTTTATGGTAAATTCCCATGTACCGCACATGTTCATACTGTTTTAGTACAATTATATTATTAACCATTTTACCACGTTTTTACCAAATCAGATTCATTATCTTAATTACACACGTAACGTCATACTATGATAAATAATGTCACGATTTTATATACAAGTTTACACTTAAGTTTAACACAAACATTATAACAAACTTATGTTTAAAAGTAATACTACAATGGTATAAGAATTAGCTTGGATATTAAGGGCCACTTCAGATAGGACGTTATAGACCGACTTGCGCTGCTTAAGACAAACGGGGAAAACGAAACGAAGAAGTGAATTGGAACATGTGTGGCGCACGCATCACGGTCATTCGCATATAAAAAGCTGCAGCTTCCCTCTTCCATTCAGTGTGAGCCTTCCATTCCTCTTAGCAACATTTACTTGTTCAAGTAACTTTTCCACGCAAAATCAGAAAATGAAATTTGTGGCCGCTGCTGGAATCATCGCCCTCGCTTTTGGATTGGCTGCTGCCCAAGAAAACGTAACTCTTCATTTACTATCGTATTTATGAACTTATCCTAAATTATACCAAATCTATAAGCTAGTACGGTTATATTGAGGATAATCAATGGTACAAATATAGGTGTCGCAGCTAGCCGCTTCCAAAACGGGTTTGGCCAGTCTTTTCGATCCCTTCGGTTTCTCCGGAGCTGTTCTGGTCATCACCTTCGTGGCGCTGATTGGTACGCTGATCCTCCTAGTCCTATCCGGCGGATCCTTCCTGACCCTGACGACGGCTAGCACGGGTCGCAGGCGTCGCGACGCCTCCAAAATGACCGAGTGGACCGAGCTGGCATTCAAAGCCATTCAGGCCGGAATCAACGCTTGGGAGAGATCCTAGAAACAGCTGTCAGCTTTTCACAATGTTATGATTTTTTTCCTGTATTATTTTTGCACAGTTTGTTGAAACTTTTGTGTAAATATCAAACGAGAATCCTAAAATACAACCTTACAGTTAGATTGTCGGTTATTTTCCGCTCAAATGAACGCGCGGTAAGTGGAGGAGAAAACTGGCTGGCCATAAGGAAGTGTGAAAACAGACAGTGTGTGGACGCCAGAAGCCACTTTTTCCTCAAAACTACAATAGAGACCCAGGTGGTGCAATAATATTTGTTTAAAAAAGAATACGCTTCTGAAAAGAAGTTAATTTGAAATTTGAATATCCAGAATTCTTGTAACGCTTGTATTACATCAGCAGTAAAAATGAAATGTTTTTTTTTATTTGAGGCGGAAAAATGTAAAATAATTCGATTTATTTAATGTACTTGTCCATAAACCTCTTGTGAAAATCAGAACGCAGGGAATCGTTAATAAAGTGTGGTTCCTTCTTGTCAGGCTCGGCACGGGCGCAGTTCTTAAAGACCACGTCATCGTCCCAGCGTCGCTTGACCCTCAAGTCGCCTTTGCTTGTTTTAGCGGCAAAATTCAGCAACGGGTTGCCGCTGAGAATGTTTTCCGTGCGGATACGCTCCTCCTCTTGACGATGCTCCAGCTCCTATAATAATAATAATATTGAGACCAGCACAATAACCATCACTAAAGAAATTGTGGGATCAAATACGACGGTACGGTTGCATACTTTGCGAGTCTGTTCCGCGGCACGTTCCGCTTTAATGCGCTGCAGTTCGGCCATCAACTCGGCAGTGTCATCCTCGTCTTCCTCGTCGTTGTCGTCGCTGTCGTCTTCGATGGGATCATCCGCGTCCAAATTGGCTGTGCTGACGGTTTCTACGCGAGCCTTTTTCCTGCGAAATAAATGAGATAATGAATGACAATGTCCCTAAACACAGCTTACTTTACACTTACTGTGCGCTGGAACCCTCAACTGCTTTCTGCGCCTTTTCCCGTTCCTTCTCCCTCTCCGCCTCGCGTTCACGTTCACGATTCTTCTTGTCCTTATCCTTGACACTACGCTCACGGTCCTCCAGCTCTCGTTTCAAGTCGCGGGAACGAACCTCAGACGTGCTGCCCTGGCCGATATCTCTGTAAACACAGACTCCGAAGATTAGTAACGTAAACTCTGCTTTTGCAGTCTGAGTAACAAAGGTAAGTGGAAAACAGATGAGAAAGTCATTACCTGTATTTCAGTTTAGTGTGTCCCGGTAAATCCCTGCTAGAATATTGTTTGGTGATGGAGCTAAGCGAAGTTTCGCCGCGACCTTGCCCACCAACAGCGGGCGCAAACGTAGGACGCGATGCTGTAGTCATTTTACCTTTTTAACGACCAATTTGAACGTTAACAACCCGAAATGAGAATACAGATCCGGCAAATCAAGTCTTTCAACAAGAGATCGGAAATACAAGCGTGAAAATCTTACTGGCTTACAACGGTTATGACATGCACCATAGACATGCACCGTTGCACCATGGAGGAAAAGGAGCTGCCTCTTAATGGACCCTAAGAGGCAAAAGTGGGTCCGCGATATGCAGCCAAAAGCGTAGTGCTAAAAGTGGCCATTGGTGGCGCTGCAGTGCGATGATGTGCATTGCGATGCTACGGTTACGCGGGAAAAGCCACAAGCCGACCCAGACGTGCGTGTAGACGGTGCTCTAAGAGTATTATCTTCATACCGCACAGTAAGTTTCTTATTTTATTACCGCATTTGTCATTATGTTACAACGTTTTTCATGGTTTAATTTTATCTTGCTGTGTTCACTGTGCTATATGCAAACATGTAGTGATGCAGTATATGCATAATTTGCTGGATGCTGGTCTGGCACAATATTTATGATGTGATAACATTACTTGTATATTATAATTTGGGATGACATAATCAGAGGCTATAAAGGATTGTTTTGCCCTAGCTTCTATAGGAGGGTCCGCTACTTGGTTAACCTTATCTGAGTATGGACATTCCAGAACCTAAAAAAGGGTTCTTGCTTGGGAAAACTTGATTGCTTATTGTTTCGACAGTTTGAAAGATATAGCTACCCAAAAAATAATGAGTGTAGAACCAATGGTACTTAATGCACTCGTAAAGTTCCATTTAAATCGGTTGGTTAGTGTTGACGAAATAAAATCCCAAAGATAAAAATTTTCAAAATTTGTCATCATTTAGACCCCTTTTCTGCTCTAGTCTATACGCAGTGCAGCACGACATAGAAGATAATATTCAAGAATCTAGAAAAAAGAGATGTACGTATTGTTCAATTGTTCTTGGAAAAATCATAATTTAATGTTATTATTACTTTCTACTATAGGGCAGTAATGCCTCCATGGTATCGGAACAGCAACTGCTTTGTGCCGTGGGTACAATTCAGGAACTCAGTCCTGTGAAGAGAAACGTCACCTTTTTAGCTCACCTAGGGATCAAGAGCAAGCCAAATTAGTGTGACTTTTGTCTCTCCTTTTCCCCCCAATATCCTTGACATTTCTTAAATGCATTTTTCACACAACCCAAATTAAGATGATTTTTTGTATGTGTTTTTACCAATAATGCTGCCATTTTTAAATAAATCTTTTTCACACAACCAGAATTACAGTGTTCTTTTGTAAGTTATACAAATAAATACAAAAACCGCCTTGCCGCTCCAGCCAATGCGAGAGGGGAAAATGATTCTGCTACAGCTATTATATATATAGCTATTATTATTAAAACCTATCCTTTACTCTAGGTAATTATAACTTGTTCTAAGAACGAAATTTACTACACAGAAACGTGTAACACCAGCGTAGCGCTTACTTAAACCATTAGAGGCCAGCTTGGACTATGCACATCATCGCACTGCAGCGCCTCCCAAGCGGCCACTTTTAGCACTGCGCCTTTGGCTGCATTAGTGGGGTCACTTTCCCTATACGGAGTGGCGGCTCCTTTTCCTCCATGGTTGCACAATGGGAGAGCGAACCAACAACAGAAATAGTAATCGATAACTAAGTTTTAATCGATATGTCATTTTTCCAATAATCGATCAAAAGTCTTGAAAGATGAAAATCTTAAATTAGACAGCTGAATATCTGAATAATATTATAATAACTTTTAAGTTAATATCCTTTTTATAGTAGAATTTATTTAGCGATCTGACTGGTGCCAAGTTTGACCGCTAGATGGCGATCTAATAAAATGCCAATCAAATTTCAAAAAATGAATATTCTAGTTACAGATTTAGCCTTACTTTACATGTTGCACTTTATCACTGACAAAATTAATGCCTTAGACGTTACTCATTTCACAAAGTGCGGATTCGAGATGTTCATAATCTGCGGATTACACACATTTATCCGGGGGATTCGGAATTTTCGTGTTAAGTTAAAGCGAGACTTACGTATATTCAAGTAATATAATTTGATAAACCCAGATTGAAAACAAGTAAGCTAGTAATAAATATACGCTATCGTTAAAACTCCCGTCATGTTGTTTTCATAGTTAAAACAATCATTTCACTGGACCGGAAGTTGGTTATGGATCTTTTATTAGTCTACCGAACTATTCCAATTCATTTTCAGATCCCTTACATCCAATATTATTTTTAACAGTAATGAAGTTTGCGTCTTAGCAAATGTATAAAAAGAGTTTAGAAAACCGACAATTTAAAACAAAATTTAAAGTTGGTAAAGGATCGGAAAACAACACGTAGCTAACAGTTGGCTTCGACACGTGGTATCCACTTCGTTTATTGCAGCTTCGATCTGATTGGTAGGAAGTAGCCGTAACTCTTCCCCGATCCGAGACCGGATCCGGATCCATGTTTTTAACCCAGCACCGTCCCGCCAATTGCTACTTATTAAAACTACATTAACGAGCTAAATGTTAAAAGTCATTCTCCATCATTCCATGTTTCGATGAACAGGTTATTTTGAAGTCGAAATCCAGGACAAATAAAGCTTGTTTTTCCATTTATAAACAAAACATGTCGCTTGTATTTCTTATGGTTATAATTAACGCTGTGAAATTCGCACTTTCGTCATTGACAAAATCAATACCTTAGACCTTGGTCAAGTCAAAGGTGTGTTGATCACACAACGGAGTTGATTTAAAAGAAAACCACGATAGAAGGGCATTNGTGTTGATCACACAACGGAGTTGATTTAAAAGAAAACCACGATAGAAGGGCATTCCCCCCCCCTGCGTAGTCAGCGACTCGTATCACTCTCCTGAAGCCACTTTAACACCAGGTCGGCCAGAACTCGCCGCTTGAATCTCAGGCACTCGTTCACCACGTCTTTAACGATCGCCCTGCGTGATTCCGCCGAACCCTCCAAGCGAGACAGCTCGGCAAACAAACTTCCATAATCTGTGAAAACAAAAGGCAAAAACGTCACATCCAATCGTAGGCGTAACTCTGTTACGAAGAAAAACTTACTCTTCCCAGGTCTTTTAAGCAACACAAACGCAGTGGACCTTATATGCAGGTTGTGCCGCCGAATGTATTCGAGCTCCTCTTTGGTCATGGGCGGGACGTGATTGGTTTGCTGCCTCCTTTCGGGCGGGTGACTCATCCCATTGGCCACCGCTGAGTACACGTGATTGCTCAAGTCGAAGGTACCTTAAACAAATATGGAAAGGTTAACCACAATTCCACGATACTGAAGATGAATAAGTCTGTTTACCTTTAACTTCCGCAGTCCCGTTTACGAGCTTTGAAGGAATTTCACTAACGACAGGTTCAATGTGCGTTTCCACCGCAGCGACAGGTACTGGAAGCACTCGCGTAGGTTCCGTTTTGACCGGAGAGTCCACGTCTGGCGATTTCCCGTTTACCAGGGGTGCTGGACTACGTGGCGCTGGGCAAGGCTCTTCCTTCACGGGTACGGATTCAACCTCTTCGCTGGCTGGCTCAAGTGGTGTCGATCGGACAGTCGGGGGAGGCGCGACTTCCGTTTTCACAACCGGTTCGGGAAGACTGAATGACGGCGGCGGGGACGGCGGAGGGAAGTAAGGTGGCGTTGGTGGCGTTCCGGCTGGTGAGGCGGGCCGCGGAGAGGGAGAAGGACTCCTGCGGATGGCAATATCACGGGATAGAGGGCCAGGCTTACGTTTGGACGGACGCTGACCCATTGCGGGCGCTTCGGCTACCCGTTTGACGCCGCGGTTGGATCCCTGGCCTCCCGAACCTCCAACTAGGTCGATGTCGGCTTCGTCGACCATCATTCTCTGTGGTGGGAAAGAAAAATTGTTTAATAAAACTAATACGTTCTCTACATTCGTTTAAGACGGAAACAGAGCACTAACATTTGGTAACCGGTAGATAGATAGAGAGGTAGTTGGGTAGGTTGTAGAAAGATGGCTATAGCGATAGATACTTTAGGTAGAAGGGTAATGAGATAGATAGATAACTGTGTAGATAAACAGATATGTTAAATAGACATGCAGGTAGATTTTTAGATGGGTTGCCGGATAGGTAGATAGATAGGTAGCAGGGTATATGGCTAGATGGATTATAGATAGAGAGGTAGATAGACGGCAGACAGACTGGTGCATAAATGGACAAGTGGATAGATGCGGATAGATTGGTAGGTGTACAGTTAGACGGCTAGATAAGACCGATAGATAGGTCGATAGGTATACAATTAAGACACATATAGATAGATAGTTGGACAGGCTGACAGATAGGTAGATGAATACACAAATGGATAGATAGAAAAATATATATCAATTTCTAATACTAATTAAACTAGATAGATTATATAAGTTATAACTAGATAAATCGATAGACAAATTCAATCCCAGTGATATCCATATTATCTTCACCTTGTCAATCTTGAAAGGGTTTCCAAACATGTGCTGTCTAACAGGTGTCGATTCGATTTCTCTCAACGGTGGCGGAATCCGCTTCAAGTAATCCTGGTAATTGCCCATCTGGCTCACCGGCATACTATGGATGTGATCTTTGGACGCAGATAAATTTAAAAAAATTCCGGGCTTATAAAGTTGGTTGAAACGGGGCTGTTTTAACTCGGAACTTACCGTCGTCGTGTAACTTGGTGTGGTTGAGCGACGGTTGCAGGAAATTGGCACGCATCCGAGCCAGCTGATCCAGCAGCGCCGGCCGTGGTATGTCGAAGGGGTTGCGAAGACTCTGCGGCCTCACCTCGCGCTCCTTCAGGGCCACCGTGAAACCGGCGAATTCGTTGAGCTGGTCCCGCAGATGCGCAAATTTGGCTAATAGAATTGAAGTTAATTAGATCAATGTAATACGTAACAAAGTATTAATAATTTTAATTTTACACAAAGTGATATAAATTAAGTTAACCACCTGATATATAAACCTATGGAAACAGACTTGAAGTTAATGTATTTTTCGTATTACCTATGATTATAAATAAATTTTTTCGTCTGAATCATATGGGATTGAACCTGTGAGATTGGGATTGGAGATGAGATCTTTCCTGAGCGTCGACCTGGCAATCACCTTGATCGACTCGGTGGCCACGGGTCGATGGCGTCCAACTTCAGAGCAGATGCGATCGAATTCGCCTTTGGCCTGGTTCTTCAGTCGCTTCAGATAGTTGACGACGCTGTAGCTGAGCGAATTGTCCAGCGATTCCGAGACCAGCTGTCCGGCTAGTGCGGAGGCACCCATTCGATTCAGGGCTCGTCTCAGAGGCTGTCAAGTTTGAGACAAATTAATTTAATACGCAACTTATTGAATTCCTTTAAAATGATACAGATAACGAGGAGGATCACAGAAGCTAATTTTATAACAATATATTTAATTTTTAACATTTTACTGTAATAAAATTATTATTTAATTATTGATAGCCACTTGAGCTACATTTCTAACGGAGTTAAATTTTATTCTATATTTATAATATTATACTAATTCTATAGTATTATTAATTCATCAATTCATGTGCATCTAAGAGAAATAACACAGGAAATTAGATAACTGATTACACTAGCGTACTGTTAATATAAATATTAATTAATTTCCCTAACATGTTTAATTCTACACGTTTCAGTTCTACAATATTTTATACTGTTATTTCAATTACGTTACATTATTTTACTATTAAATGGAAATTAAAATTAAAATTGTAACTGAAATAAATAGAAAAGGAAGGCTTACAGCAGCGTAATAGGGAGGCATGGTCCTGAGGTAACTGGAAAACTGGCTCCTCCATTCAGCCGAAGGTTTGAGCCGGTGGATTTTGAACAGCTCGTCGAGTAAGGGTAACAGCACGGGGTAGTTGTACGGCATGATGAATAGATTCACCGCCTGCAGGTTGGTGCTGGCTTTGAGGTAGCCAAACGCGTGACCCGCTTCGTTGCTCTTGTAGCTGTTCGATACGAACACCTAAAACAATATCGTTTATTTTCAATAGACGTAACATTTTACATAAAACTCAATGGTAGAAACTCGGTGGTATAAACGTAACGGTTAAAAAATAATGATATAAATAAGATAAGGTACCTGCCAACAGGTGTTGGCTTGTTTCCGGTTCAGAATGAACCGCGTTAAGGGGCAAGGCTCTACTTCGTATTTATCAAAGGGCAGATTCTCGATGATCATTGGCTCTTGGTTTGTGCACGTGAACTTTACTATCGGATGAGCAGTTCTGGGAGGCTGTAACAAACAAAATTAATATTATTAATGAATCGTGCTAATGACACTAATTATAATGGCCAATCAAGGATGACTTAACGCTAAAATGCACAATGATTAGTAAGTTTCTTCTGAAATTTATTTTAAGATGAATTGGGTGTTGTTTACATAATTATGAAAATATTCGTATTTATAAGTATCAAATTATAAATGTTAGTTAATAAATATTATAGCAAGTGAATTAATATTTAATGATAATTAACAAAGGCCTATTACTAACTAGTTAGTTTAAAATTAATGTCCTGCGCAGGGCCACGAAATAGTTTCTAAGCCGCCGAACAAGTCATTACCAGTGACGGAGCATTTGAATCGGGCCAAAATGCTTCTGGTATTGGCCAAAAGCCCACCGCGAACCCTTTTTGAGCTGAACGAGGTACATAGATCATCTTCCGACAATACTGCCACCCGCTGTTGGTACTAGACAGTTTTCCATCATCTCCACCATCGACAATGACGTCTTCGTTCACTCCGTCGGTCTTGGCTGAAAAGGATACGGGGAATTTTATGCATAACATTCATTAATTAACTAAAGATTAATTAGTCAACCTTCAACAGCTAAGGGAGGAGGATCCGGCCCAATTTTTTCAAAATGGATAACGACTCCGCTCTGAATCTTCTGAACGAGACTCTCGACACACTGCATGAGCATCCTGTGCGACGATATCGCGTACGACCGACCCCCGGTGACCTCGCACATTGTATCTATAGGCGAGCTGTCGCTGGGCACCAATCCCATCAAATCACGCTCCAGCGGGGGTGTTCCTGTCAGCCGCAGAACCAGACTGAAGAGGCGCTGATCCCACCGGAAGGGCTCCCGCGTCAACTCCGCACCAGGAATGTTTGGGTTCATGGGTAAATGTAACTGTACATCAACGACTGAGTTACTCGACGAACTTGACACAAAGCTAATAAGACTTACCTCTTCGTACACTCCACCGTTGTGAGTTATTCTCCCTCCGTCTGTTATGGTGACTATGAAGGCCGGTTCTAGATAGAACGGGTGCCGTCCCTGTCCGTACATGTCAATGCCCGTCTGCATCCGATTGATGTTTAGCAGATCAAACGACGCTTTCAGGGCTGCACCTAGCGTCGTCAGTCCCGTTGCCTGAAGGTTTTTCAACTCGGCCATGAACGTGCTCAAGCTTTCTTTCCATGCTGCCTGCAAAAAGAAACAAGTTTGAACATGATTATAGTAACTTTCCTTGCATTTCCATAACATTATAATAAAATTATTACTTTGATATTATAAGGAGGTTCTTCAAAAGTCAGCAACATGTACCGATCTCCTCGGCTATCCGGTGACCTCTGGCGTATCTACGAAAATGAAAAGGAGAAATTAATATTGCGCTTAGCAAGGGGAGCCCTGACAGTGAATTTGAATTTGGCGCTCAGCATACTTTAACGAATGTCTCCACAGCGCCCTTAGCTACGTCAAGAAGGGAGGGCCTCCCTCCCAGGTAGGCTCTCTGGCTCATGGACGCCGACGTATCCACCAAAAACAATATAATCGTCATATTGTTGCACTAGTCAAATTCCCTTCAAGCTGGCTTTATATCGCCCAATAGGCCTTAGATTTCAATCCTGCAGCTATCCAGCAAGTTTTGGAGGCCAGCAGCACCCCTAATTCTGCATAATACCACGAGCAGCTCACCCGTCCCATGCAGCTGCCAGAGAAGGCAACTGTTCGCTGCTGAGTAGGTGGCGCTGCAACCGGCAATACACGATAGTCAAGCGAACATAGAAGCGGATATTGCTTCGTATTTTTACATATATCTAACATTATGTATATACATATATACATACATAAATATACAGATAATATATGGCGAATCTAGCACTCATAGTCATAGTGAATTTAAATTTAAAAAGAAATATAATGTAACAGTTTGTTAAATTGAGAATTAAATATGAAAATTAAAATATAAAGTAAACTACTGAAGAACGACAGGCGTAAGTGTTTACCAAAGGAAGTAAACTATGTTATACCGTTAAATAAGCCTTACCGATCCGGCCGTCCCTGATTGGTGCAGACAACTCCGCGACTTTTAACATGGGCTCTTATGGAGCTAAAATCTTCTTAACGCTTTTGCGCTGTAACGGCCTATACTATCAAGAAACAAAGTACGTAGTTCGAATCTACGTGAAAAAAGCTCTTTTTTGTTGTACATTAAGTTCAAATAAACGTTTAAAATGAAGCTTAAAACCTTAACGCAAACAGTCGCGTTTTATGAAAGATCGCGTAGCCGCAGGGCCTTTAACGGCAATTTTGAACGTTGCAAACCTTCAATTGTAAATTGCGTGAGACAGACTTAACGTATAAAGAAAAGAATAGCAGATCTGGAATCCTCGTTTAATTTTGCGTGTTCCACATATAAAATAAGAGCTATTTACCTGAATCACAAAAACTAAATTTTTCAACCAGTTAGATACACCAAAAGAAAGCTTTTTAAAAGGCGATTCTAAAACTGTCCAGTTTTTAAAAATGTGACTAGTGGTTGTTGTGCAAAAGCGTTAAGAAGATTTTAGCTCCATAAGAGCCCATGTTAAAAGTCGCGGAGTTGTCTGCACCAATCAGGGACGGCCGGATCGGTAAGGCTTATTGTTTACTTGTATTTCTTTCAGATCACTCGCATACTCCCTTGGTAAAATTTCCTTTACATTTTTCACGTTATTCTAGTCCAACATCTACCGTTGTTGAGCAAATGCCGAGGGGGTGGCAACTCAGTTAATCATTCGTTCACTTTTGGAAAAAATCAAAAAAATCAAATCCAAAAAGTTAAACAAAGTTCAAGGAAAATTAGTGCATTCGACAGATCTCGTTGAGAAATCACCGAAAATCACAAAATAATCATTGGCATCATGTAATTATCCATTGTAATCACGAAATATAAAAAAAATCAAAAAAATCTCGTACGCTTCCAGGATGAGTTGCCAACCCCTCGGCAAATGCAAGTGCGCATGTTTCTCACCACCTGCATTTCTAAGAAGAAGGATTTTTCTCATGGGAATGCGTAACTACAGATGATTAAATTGACCAGAAAGCAATTCTCATAATTGCAATAACACACATGAATTTCCGCGCTCGCTCACCACATTTGTACACCTGTACGCGAACCATATCAACTTTGGATGGATGTTAACATCATTATTAACAGTGCAATCATCTTACAAGTAATACTTAAAGTACATCAATAATCTTAAAAATTAACTGCTGGCAGCTAGTAGTTTGGATTTGGTATATACGGCGTGATAATATAAACCACACAAATCACGATATTAACGTTACTGCAATCAATATCTAGCGATACGAACTATGTCTCCCTATGCAAAATTCAGCATGCCCTGTCCCTACTGAATCGCATGCTGCTACATGATGAACATGCTTCTTGCTGCTGAATGCAGGAGAATTTATGAAAAAACGACCAAGTCCGACCTGCTGCTACGCATGCTTACTCGTACTGAATCCGATTTCAGCATGCTGAAAATACTGGATGTGGGCCAATTCCAGAAGCAGAAGCATGCTGAAAGTTATACTGAAACCGCAAGAGTAAGAACGGGTAGCAGATATCTGAACTTGGTCTGAATTTTGCATGGGGCTGTAATTTACTATGCTTAATTTTACCTGTACATTTTTATGACTTTATTTCTCGTCATCTTTACGACATACAATGTACCATTGTTACGTTATCTAAAACTAAAATTCATCAAAAGTATGATAGTTACTAATTGTAATTACATGGCGGATGTGTATGCGTCGTTTATACGCGCGAGGTGTGCACGTGCTAAGATTACGGAGAAGACTCGCGACTTGGAAGTGGAAGTGGATGGCTTTCACAACTTCAAAGCAAAACTTGTCTTGTGAAGATAAATAGACTTTAGCCAGTGAAGACAACTCGAGTCGATAAAAGCGAGAAAGCGAGATAGAGATATAGAGAGGCCTTTGCAAATGAGGCTGAGTGTACAATTTGCTAAAAGCTCTAAGGGCACACACTCTCTATTGATTTTCTTAAAGGGGTTTCATTAGATCGGAAATCACATGTCACCATCCGTCAACTTCCGACTAGATAACAAGACCGATAGATAGATAGATTGGATGGTTAGATAGATGGTTAGGTATAGACAGAGAGACAGTATGGTTAGATAGACAGATAATATGGCTAGAGAGGTACATATTTAGATAGTTAGACGGATGAATAGATGGGTAGATAGACGGATGGGGATAAAATAATAGATAGATGGAGAGAGAGAGAGATACGACACAGACGGAATGGTTTCAGAATGATGTGATGTAATTTATTGAACAAAACATTCATTCAAAACAGTAAAACGTTTAAAATTCTGCAAGTGCTGCATTTGAGCGTTATTGTAAGAATATTAATTTCTTTTCAAATCTCTTCAATCCAAAAGCATAATAAGCTCTATAATTTAAGGATATTTACCTGGTTCAATTGCAGATTGTTGATAATAATGATATAAGTAATATAAACAATAAAAGATACATATTCATACTAGATTTAATATCAGGTATAATATACAATAATAATATATATATAATATATAATATATATATACATAAAATATAATATATATATATAATATAAGGACGTCATAACAGTAATATTAGTTTAAAATAGATTTATTTGAAAAAAATGCGAAGTTTAAAGATGCAAAATCCAGGTGGCTGCGAACTCGTTTTGAAACTGTACAGAGGACGCTGTTTAGAAACAACCCGCAGCAGTTTGAAAATACCTATTGCGTTGCGTTTTGTTTCCCTCCCTTCGCACAACGGCACCAAGTCTACAGAAGATCGCAGATTAAACTCCAGGACGTTTAGTTCAGTAATACGTTGCTGGTTATTACATACATAAGTTGTATCGTCCAACTGAAACACAAATGGCAGACGAGGAGAGTTTAATTAATGACGAATACTCCGTGCACCTTTACAGAATTACTTCGTCAACAATAGCCGACCTCAGTAAGATCAAGCGTCCATTTAACCCTGTATTAGCACATATATAGTTCGTTTAATTTCGATTATCTCTTTTCCAGTGCTGTCTACTGTCATGGATGCCATTGAAGGCGTTACCGACTCTGTTCACCAGGCCGTCAAGCAAGTCAGTAAGAACGACTCGACAGAATCGATAGACGCTGGTTGTCAGAAAATGAAAGACCTTATCAGCGACAGGACGGATTCCCTGCAGTCGCGTCTCAGGGTAATTTAGCTCAGTAAACATAACATTTTGAGAAACGCCCTAATCTGTATTAACGTTGTGTGTTCCAGACATTTGTGTGTCAAACGCTCTCAGTCCCGCCACACGTTCTCTTACCTGGTGATGAAAGCTACCGGGATCAGAAAACCATCTCAGCTAAAACCCGCCAGGAAAAGGAGATACACAAGATGGAGAAAGCCATAAAAAATGTAAATCTGTCATAAAACTTATGAAGAAGTGTCACCATGTGTTTGGATTCTTATTAGGCAATGTACGTCAAAGCTGCTCTTTCGGCTGAGCTGGAAAGGGGGAACCAAGTGCTGGATAGACTGCAACAGACCTTGGAGTGCATCTCGAGCATGGAACGAGAAATCGCCCTTACCGAAACCGACAGCAACAAATTGACTGAACTTTGTGAGGGCATAAAATATCATTTGCAGGTCGAAAGTAACGCTGCTGATGCTGATTTGTGCTCCACGAATACAAAATAAGGGGAGGGGAACAGTTGTTTTCATCTAAATTTTATGTATTTCTGCACGCTTCATTTTACACACACGCTCTTTAATTGTCCGGGATGTTATCAAGACCCTGCAAATACAACAACAGATGTACAATTAGCTGTTCAACAACAACATTCCTGATAATAACACTTACAGCAGCTTTGTACGCATCTCCAGTCAGGCGCTGATCACGCCTGAAAAAGTGACGATTGTGTGAAGTCTTCAAATCACGATTGTAGGCCTGAAAGTATCAAAATCATCACAACATTAATTTCAGTAAATACCAAAAACAAGTTCTATTATTAAACAGTAACCATATAGAAAGAAATCGTTTTTGAACTTCTGTAGATGGTTAGACAGAGGTTATAAAACGATGGAAAGGACTTGATTCGAAGCTTACATTGCCATTGACGAGTTTGTTGACCACAGGAACCGCGTAGAATGACAGGGATACGAATCCGAAGGTAAGAACAAAACTGGGGATGATTTCGTACCACATTATGAAGTGTGTTCTGTCTTAACTGCTTCGGAAAATAACGATAGTAGAGAATTGCAGCAGAAGGCAATATGTCGGATGCAAAGAAACGACAGCAGCGCCAACTCTACGTAGTGGATAAATACTTCTACCATAATTTAAAATTGAACTTCAAATTTTAAGGTTATGAAATTGTCATAATGATTGTGTTTCGGAAGATTTTATATCACATAAGTAGATAGTAGACTTTCCGGAAGATTTACTTTTTAGTAATCGACTTGTAATTGCTTGATTAACATATCGATTAACATAGCGCTTCCGAAGGAATCTAGTCTTGTAACTTTAAGGGCTTTGAAATAGTTATATATTCGATTGATTATTTTAATCCAAAAATTAATTAAACAAAGTACAGAAAATACTCTACATATGCATAAATATTGTTGATAACTCGATAACTTGATCACTTAATAATCGATTACTGTCCATAACATTCGAGATTTGGAGGAACCAAAACAAACGAATTTGGCGGCTTCTTCTGTTTACTACAAGCGAGTGCTCGACTGATCAGCAGGATTTAAGACCGTCAGTCGAGATTTTGAATTAACTAGTTGGCAGAAAAGCAAAAGTAAGTTGCGTAATCTATTTAATGTGATGTAAAATACAATTACTTAAACGGTTGAAATTTTCCCAAGGGAAATAGTTGTGTGTGATAAAGATGGTTGATGTTTTGACGAAACCTTTTTTTCATTTAGACTGGAAACATCTTCCGTAAGCGCTATGTGATGGAAGTGAACAACAACTCGATACAGCCGAAGACTGCTGATGAGTCAATTTTAACCGAGGACTTTGATGATTCAGCCTTGACAAGTCCCTGCCTGGACCGTTCATTCCAAGTTGTTCAGACGCCATCCACGCGAACAGTCGGTGGTTGTAAAACACCCGCATGTCTGTCATCACTGGGAATAAACCAACACGACTCGGTTAACTCCTGGGACAGCACTATGGAAACACCCACGGCGTCATCGTCTACGAATGTCAGTAAAGCGGAATCCAGTGAAAGTGAGAAAGGGAAGGTAGGGACAAAATCAAAACGTAGAAACACTTATCCTGATTTTAATAATGCAAATTGATACGGCAGCTTCTTCGAAAAGCCTTGTTCGGGAGGTACGAGTCAGAAAGTGCTGCCAACTCTCCTGTCGTTGCAAATTCCCCCGTAACATCTACCCCTGTGGCTGACCAGACAACTCCGCTTGGGTCGCCAGCTCTGCCCTCACGTCTTCCGCTCTCGTCCAGACGACGACTGTCGCAGGTTTTCGTCTATCCGAAACCCGTTTCCGTCAGTGTGGCGTCTAGTCCGCTCGTCAACAAAGCACGCACTCCAAGGTCTATACCGACCGAAGACGCGGAGGTAAACGGAGACAGCCCGGTACTGAGTCAGCGACGGCGACTCAGTCAGCCGACCCCCGCCGAACATCTACGTCAAACGCCAGCACGATCAGTGGAACGGTATTTAATATTTCTAAAAAATAGCGCAACTATTTTTAAACTCTGCTAATTATTTATTTATTTAAACAAATTAGTCGTTGTTGTGGAGTTTCACCACCACAGAAAGAAAGGAAGGTTTCGATTGAGACAGAAGGATGCGGACCGAATGGGAAGGACGAAGAAGAAGCGGGGAACGCCGGTACTGAAAACGTGCCAGGGTATTTAAATTCCATTGAATTTCACGAAGATGAATTGGTTTTACAAGCTCTCGTTGCTAATTCAAGCAGCGTAGGTTTCGCCACCGCCAGCGGAAATCAGGTTTTGCTTACGGCAGAGGCTCTGTCGGCTGCGAAGCGCATTTTCCAGGAAATAATCGACGACAACCGAAAATCAAGGTATCGGCTCTAATTAACGTTGTTGAGCTGTAAACCATTCTGTCTTACTCATAATTTATATTACCCAATATCATTTGATAACTATAAGTTTATGTGAATATATTAATTGTTAATTATACTCCCGTCACCTTATATTTGTCGTCTAGATTAATATTTTCTATTTTATTTAGCACTGGGTCAAACGCAGCGGTTGATACTACGGGAAGCGAAGCCTCCTTACGGCAAATGCAGAATGTTGAACTGATCAATGAAGATGCGTTAGAATCTTCCAAACAGACTACAGAAACATGGTTGATTAGTATTTTTATCCTAGAACTGAAGTGGTTTTGAATTTTGCGTTTAGTTTCAGGAGCGGGTTCATTAAAGCCAACGGAGAGCACGTACCGGTGTCGGAAAAAGCCCTGCAAGCAGCTAAGAACATGTTCCAGGAAGACACGGAAATAACGGATCCGGTTGCTGGAACGAGGTCTACGACGTGAAGCATGATTTTAATTAAAATTAATTTTAAAAAAAGTTGTTTTATTATCGTTATAATCATCATAATGAACTAAATCATTGGTTATTTATTTTAACGTACCCAATGTATTAATTAAACATTATAGTTGTTATCCATTTTGACTCTAAATGCAAATTTTGGAAAATGCAGCTTTGGATTTACCACGGCCAGTGGCAGACGTGCCCAAGTATCGGAAAAAGCCCTGGAGTTTGCCAGAAAAATGTTCCAAGACGAAGATGAGACTCTAGCGCAAGTTCCACAGTTGAGGTAGTTGTTTTAAAAATTGGTATTGTGATAATCTTATTGTACTGTTAATATTTATAATATTATTATCTATAACATTGTTGGGATGGTAATGAATATCTAGAATCTTAATTATATCATCATAAGTAAGATACATCATAGTAAGAATTATATTTAATTTCTACTTCATAGAAATATTAAGTACGTAATTTACTATTTTTTTATTTTTATTATTCTGCCTATTCTGTGGTTATGTGTTTTTTTATTTTTTAAATTCAATTTGGATTTCATTTGTTTTTATTTTTAGCACCGGGTTCGGTCTGGTCAGTGAGGAAAAGCCGCAGGTGTCCGAGAAGGCACCAGAGACTGCGGAGAAGACGTCTGAGGACGGAAAGTTTGCGGCACCTTCGTTGGCAACTGGAACAAGGTTTCCTCATCCAGATCGTTTTTTCCTTTCGTGTTTCTTGGTGTCATTAGCTTATTCCTTGTATAAATTCATTTGATAAATTTCTTATGTAGTTAGCTTATTTCTTTTATGGCTTACGATTTTGAAAGGAATTTCTATGGTTCAGATTTTATTTTTAATAATTTTAGTGTTGGATTCAGCTCCGCCAGTGGGAAGAAAATGCAGGTGTCGGAGAAAGCCCTGGAAGCGGCTAAGAAGATGTTCCAGGACGAGGAAGAACCACGGGAATCTAACGCCGTAGCAAGGTTGCTTAATTATTATTTTTCAAAAATAATATTTAATTTTAATAATATTTACCATGTAATAAAATCTAGTTTTATTCATTTTATTTTACCCTATAGAAACAATAATCTCTAATCATCGTATATTGATTTAGCTTTGGGTTCAGTTCGGCCAGTGGCAAGAAAATGCAAGTGTCGGAGAAAGCCCTGGAAGCGGCTAAGAAGATGTTCCAGGACAAGGGAGAACCACTGGAATCTACCGCCGTAGCAAGGTAGCTTCATGGTTTTCCTGTCAGTTTAATTTATAATATTAAATTTAAGTGTAGGATAATTTAATTCAGCAATTTTTTATTAATTCTTGTAATATACAAAATTGTAATTAAGTGTTTTTTTTAATGCTTCTTTGCTTATGTTACTACAAATCATCGCCCTAATTCTAACCTGATTATAGTTCGATTTTCGAGATATTTTAATTATAATTCGCTACTTTGCCATTTAGCTTTGGGTTTAGTTCAGCCAGCGGCAAGAAAGTGCAGGTGTCGGAGAAAGCCCTGGAAGCGGCTAAGATGATGTTCCAGGACCAGGAGGAACCACTGGAAACAACCGCGAAACCAAGGTTGTATAATTGTCTCCATTGCTTACCAGCATGAAGATTTATTGTTCACTTTTTTTCCATTCCACGTTTTTTTCCATCTTTTTCCCCGGTTTTTCTTCCGACCGTTTTTCCAAATTCCCCATCTGTTTCTGTATAATCGTTTCTCCTATCTCTTTACATGGGAGCCAAACAAGTCCGGGCATGCCCTGGACATTTCGCCCTCTTTTTCACTGCGGGCGAGTCAAGTGCGTACCCACGTGTCGTACATGACTCGCCCCACAATTTCGCCCTCTTTTCAATGGCGCTCGACGCAACTGCTTTCCGACGTGTCGTACATCGCTCACAATTTTCCGCGCTCGAATCAACTTTTGACGCTCTTTTCAACTGCGGTCGACTCAGCTGCGTATCCACGTGTCGTATATGAGTCGGCTCGACATTTCACTCTTTTTGAATATTACATTTAAACTGAATCTAAAGTACCGCAAACAAAGCCAGGTTACCTAAAGCTAACTACTGCGAGAGAGCTTAAAATCGCGAACACAATTAGTTCAAAAATTTCACTGTATTAATATTTTTATTTACTCAGCGTTGGATTCAGTTCAGCCAGCGGCAAGAAAGTGCGCGTGTCCGACAAAGCCCTGGAAGCAGCGAAGAAGATGTTCCTCGAGGAAACGGAACCACTGGAAGCACCTGCTGGAACAAGGTGATGATATCAGCGATAATTACGTCTACAGGTTGTGATTAGCACAAACTAAATTCATCGTGTGTTGTTTTACGTTGAGAATGACGAAGTTTAAGATTATTATACTTATTACTTGTGGTTCTAATAGTAGAATTTCGAAATACTCATTTTTATTAAATGTACAAAGCTAATTGAATAAACGTTATGTACAATAAAATGTTAATGATATAATAATGAACGTATTATAAAATAAAATTAACTAAGTTTTAAATTATTATCTCATCAGTTATTGTTAACTGGATATTGCTGCAATAGTTTATAATTTAGTGAAACCCTTAGGTCGGAAAATGGCGTTACCGATTTGAAGCCTGAACAACCCGCCGAAGCAGCTAATCAAGAAGACGCCGAAACCCCAAGACGAACAGTCGAGCTCGGGTAGGGGATAACTCGTTCGTTTCCACTGTATCATCTTAATTGTGTTTATGTTGTAATATTGTTTAGAGTTGATACTATTACTAATAAATTAATGATGACCTGTATGTATAGGCATTTAATATTATACGGTATGATATGACTATAACATATCTTAATACTCGCGGAATATTTTAGCGGATTCAGCAGGGCCAGCGGCACGAGAGCGCGTCTATCCCATAAACCAACAAAGACGGTCAATGATGATTCTGAGGAGGACATGGAAGTCGAATCTGCAGCTGAGCCCTTCCTCAAGAAAAGAGATCTCAGTAGCAGCAGGTAATTAAAATTTATAACAAGATTTTTAAGTACTTTTTAGCATCAAAAACTGCTGAATAATCTCGGTAAATTAATATGATTCTTGTATAACTAGACTGGCTATTTTGTGTTATTTCTTATTAATTAAGAAGAAAAACATACAAAATAGTTTAAAAGACATAAATAGTAATTACTATGAGCATTAATTAGTTATAATTGAAGACTACCATTCGATTTCTTCACATAGACTCCAGTAGATTCTAGTACACCTTAAACACAGATCAAAATGAAAAGGTAAAATATTACTAAATAATAATAACTATACCGACAACCGGAAGTCACAGATGTTACGTCTATGCCATTTATTGACCAGTCAAGAAATCGAATTATACAATACAATATAATATAACATATTTAATCATTGCTATGGTTATTGAAATAAATCGTACTGAAATTCAAATCTCACGGGACTCATCGCTTATCCTCGAAACGAAATTAGTGAATGATTAATGAACGATTAGATAAATGAATGAATTGAATTATAATAATTTGCTTATTACCCAGGAGGGCTACACGCATCTTTGGCGACCGGAAACGATCCTTCGAGGACGGCGTCGATCCCGCGGGCCCATCTTCCGACAGCAAGAAAATCCACCGCTCCCTCTCCGACGAGGATCTCTTCAGCAGACCCGGAAACGCTGCTGCACCAGTTGACGAAGAATCCTTTCCATCTTCGCCAACTTTAACTAAAAGGAAACGATCACTTCCCACGCAGAAGCCATCCACCAGCGAAACGCCGCCGACCGACTCGCAGCTTTTCCTGCTAGACAACGATCCCACCTTCGTTGCCGCCGACGTCATCAGGGCCAGAAACCGGGCTAGACAACTCCAGGAGAGTCAAATTTGTGGAAAAAATCGCACGTTGATCAAAGCCGAAACTGGAGTTTTGTCCAAGATGAAAACTGATCCTTCCGCTAAGCGCCTGACGTTGAAGGAATCCTTCGGCAGGCCTGGTACCCTCCAAAATTCCATGAATCTCGCTCCAGTAGCCCCCAGCGTCCAGTCAGTCAATGCAGGGAACGCTGAAAGGTTCTTTTTCCAGGCATGGGATCATTTCGATGCTGAAACTTACCGAGATAATCATGATGGAATCCCGCTGGGCGACTTTGACGTTATACTTTCTAACGATAACTTGATTGGTTTGGAGCAGATCCAGGCCGCTTTCCTCAGTCACAGGGCGGTGGATCCCACCTTGGTCGACTCCAGGTGGATCGCCAACCATTACAGATGGATCGTCTGGAAGTTGGCGTCCCTGGAACGGAGGTATGGACTCGCCAAGCAGTTCCTGACACCGTCGAATGTCCTGGAACAGCTGAAGTATCGATATGATCGAGAGATCGATAGATGCCAGAGACCTGCCCTGAGAAGAATCATGGAACAGGACGACTCTCCGGGCAAAACGCTCGTCCTCTGTGTGGCTGGCGTCGAGCAACAGACGAATATGGCGCTGGAACTTACCGATGGATGGTATTCCATTAAGGGTAATTGCCTTTGTAATTAACTTAAATCATTTTAAGTGTTAAATTGATACGCGGATAATGTTTTGGTTATAATTGTGAAAACTCGTAACGCGGTTTGACTTGAGAGTTATTTAACTTCGAAACGGTAAAAAAAGTAATTAACATTAAAATGCATATCTAATTATCATATGTAGTTAGATTAAGTATAGCAATAATAAAAAAAATCAACTTAATTTAAACTAATATAACTTGGATGATCCTTTTACTATTTACATAATATTCTTCTGGACCTTTCATTAGATGTAAATTAAGTTAAAACAAATTTTATTTCATGAAAAACTAACAAAATAATTTAACAAGTAAATAACAGTTAATTTAAAATGTGAGTAAAATATGAGTTTAAAAAAATGCTAGTGTGTTTCTGATTAGATTGTCATCAACTGTTTTGAATGTGACAGCCCAGTGTGACGTCGCCATGTACAGTCTAATCGAATCCGGTAAAGTCGTCGCCGGTTTGAAGCTGATCACCAGCGGCGCCGAACTCGTCGGCAGCGGGGGACCCTGTCACCCGCTGGAAGCCACGGCCGAAACCTACCTGAAGATCAGCACCAACTCGACGCGAAGGGCTAAATGGGACACTCGACTGGGTTACTTCAGTCGCCCGCAGCCGTTTCCAGTCTCGCTGTCGTCCATCTACTGCGACGGGGGCCTCGTATCCTGCGTTACGGTGATGGTCGCCCGTGTCTATCCGTTGATTTACCGCGAGAAAGCCAAGGAAGAGGTCGGTACTGTGTACCGCAGTCAGCGCGTCTTTGAGAGGAAGGCCCTGCGTGAGGAACAGGCCTTTGAGGTGATGAAGGAGAAGGCCTTCACTGACGCCGTTTTCAAGATTGAACGGTATATTTTGGTCTTAATTAATGTAAATTTATTAAAATCAAAACTGTGTATTAATTATATATATTTTTTATATTAATAGAATAAATAATTTAAGTATTATAATTTTATTATTACATTGTTTTTGTTAGGAGATTTTTACAGACGTGTGTTGATGTTACAGGGAAGAGAGAGAAGCCGGACTGTGGGACCGCTCCCGTGCCGACAACTTGACCGACGAGGAAAAGCGCCGGCAGATTGAAGAGGAGGTCCTCAAACAGCTTAGTTCCTCACGTCCCAGCAGTCATTCATCCGTTCCGGTCCTCAAATTACGTTTAGTTAGCGCGGAATCGGTTGACTCGTCCCCTGCATCCGGTTCATCCGCCATGCTGGCCATATGGCGCCCTCCGGAGGAACTCTGCACTTTGCTGAAAGAACAGCGCGTCTACCGCATTTACAACTTGAATCCGTCAGAAATACTCCGCCAGGGTGAGATGCAGCTCAACTCGACCAGCTCCACACGCTATGATGAAATAGCCAATGAGAAACCCCCAAGCTGCGTCAGACGGGTCACTCCATTGGCTCTAACCAATCAGACTGGTTTTAAACCGCCGTTCTCCGAGCTAGACGTCGTCGGATTGGTCGTCTACGTCTCGCCATTGACCAGTAGGAACGCCTTCCAGGACGCTGTCATCACGGATGGCTCCCATTACTTAGCCGTGCGCTGCTGGGCGGGATTTGAGGAGTACGCGCTGGACGGTCTGGTGAAAGTTGGCGCTTTTTTAGCATTTGCCAACCTGGGCTGGAGGAGTTCGACTTGCTTGGCGAGGCTTCCCTGCGCTTATGTCAGCGAGTTGACGACGGTTACGACCCGGCCAGGTCAGCAGCATTTGAGCAGCGCCCTGGAGAAGCTGCGCGGTGATCTGCCCGATGTCGAGGAGGCGCTGGAGGGGGCCTCGGCCGATATCGCCTGCTTCCTGCCGTCGAAAACGACACCTTCGCCGATGACACCGTTGATGAATTCGGCTCAGAGGAGTGCTGCTTCGCCTGCGACGCCGGCTGCTGGATTGAGGGAGCCGATCGTAACTAGGGTAAACTTGCCAATCTCTTGCCCAACGGTATTAAAAATTCAAGTGTATCATATATCGGGTTGTTGGTTAGTTTAGTTGTAAATTTTATTTCATTATTACTTAATTATTATTTAGTGATGGTAATATAAGTAATATTTCACCATCGTGAATGACTGTTAATTTGTTCCATATTATTTTAGTTATCTGTAATAGGTACATATTGTACTATTCAGAAGAAGATAATTTGAAATTGTATGTCTTTATGGCAAAAGGGTCGTTGAGCCCAGGCTGGCCATGTTTTCCATAAGCGTGTTAGACTGCCCTCCGGGAAAGCGCCATCCACCGGTGAAATGAGGCAGCCTGGGCTGAAAGACCCTTTTCGCGTCTTTATTATTGATAATATTATTTAATTAATTTACTTCAAAAACCCATTGCCACGTTCGCGATTCAATTACTCTTCACCAATTTTTGATCCAAGTAAGCACACACAAACGAAAGGGAAAAGGAGGAAAATTAAAGTGGACTACTGGGCTTGAGATGAGCATTAAAAAGGAAAAAAGATGAACACAATTGGAGAAAACGATTTTGTCTGATAGACAACTCTGTAAAGTTAGTGGCAACAACTGATTTTCACTAAACTTCTGAATTAGACAGCGTCGCTCTGGTGTTACAGCATTGCATTTAAGTAAAATATACTTTGCCTCTCGGGACGTTACAAAACGGGCATTCATTGGTAGGAACTTTTCCGATTGCGATAAAGGAACTCTGGCGTGGGGAAGCGATTACTTCTAAGATTTATAAGATGTTTTAGCTGTGGTCTAGGTAATCGGCAATCCATCCAGCAGGTACCAGACGTAGTTGGTTTTATCCTAGAGAGAAATCTGTAAGGAGCTTTCGTTTGCCATTCTTTTTGCCACTGGTCCGAAACAAATGTGCGCATGGTTTTCTCAAGGAAGAGTTAGGCTGCTGCATTTGATAGTAAGTTGGCTGACCAGTCGAAGCTTGCTTTTTCCTAGTTCGTCTGCTAGTTTATCACCGGCAATCCCAGCGTGCCGCGGGCACCAAATCAGAATACTGCCAATCTGCTTTGAAAGAGCTCTCACTTTCGCCCAACAGTCTGAACACGAGGATATCGGAGGCTGGTTGTCCCGAATTTAGAATCAGCTGGATTGCGGACCGTGAATCCGTTAACATGGTTACTGTTTCCCAAAGATGCTTGACAGCATATTGCAGGGCCTCGGTTATAGCAAGTTTCCGTGAAAACTCGACCACCTTGCAGTAGGTGTAAGCGGTCTATGGAGATGACAGCGAAACCCACGTTCCCGTCTGATTTGGACCCGTCTGTGAAAAAGCAATTCGTGAAGGATGATAGATGTGCACTAACCCACTCCAAAGCCTTTTGTTTGTTGTCATGCAGAACTGTCTTCACTTGAAGCAGTTCCGTCGATCAAGGTGAATTGGTAATATCCAATTTCTAACTATGATATCCTGCGCCAGGGAACGCAATCTGAAGCTCTTCTTTGATTGTTGCTAACGGTGATTGGTAGCGTTTATGCATACTTCAGCTGTCTCTAGCAGTTCACTTAGCGGCGACTCCGGATCTTGCGAGATCTTCAAACCGTGGCGAAGGCGTTTGAGTTGAAGTTGATGTTGGACTGGAAGAATGCCGAACTCGACCAGCAGGAAATCGTTGGGCGAAAGTGCGACTTCGTCAATCCTGAGAAGGACGAAGAACCATAAAGTATTATGGGGGAGATGATCCCCTGTAGAACTCGAAGCGCGGTTGAGAAGGCATTTTGGTGCTGGAGAACAGTACGAAGGATTTGTATGATGCCGAGGGCTCTCTTTGGATATTAGCGATGTGGCCCGTCCACTGCTGTGTTTTGTGGAGCGATAACGTGACCGTTGAGTTGACGTTCACCGTAGCGGTCCCGGACTTATGGGAGAAGTGGTTAAGATTGCACTTAGTCGGGTTTAGTCTCAATCCAAGCTTTTTCAGTTCCAGTACCATACAGTTCACGCAGATTTCTATCATTTTACTGTTGAACTTGTCACTTCTTCCGGACACGTATAGGACGATGTCATCGGCGAAGACTAGCGAGCGGATACGATTGAATAGGTAGCGTTGAAGAAAGTGGTTGACATAAATAACGAAAACTACAGGAGAAAGTTGCGATCCCTGCGGCAGTTCAGTTGGAGAATTTAAGTCTAAGCTGGATTGATTATCAAAGGTTATCCGAAAGCTGCGATCGGACAGAAAGGCTGAAATCCAGGAAGCATATTCCTTTGGTAGCAGCTTTGTTGTTTTTCCACAAGGACACTGTGACGAACATCGTCTAAGCCGCCTTGAATGTCGAGTGCAAGTGCAGATGTTACATACCCACTGTCGAAGCCAGTTTGTATTTCGTGAAACTGCGTCTTCGGCTGATCGCTTATGATGAAAACCAAATTGACGTGGGCGTAAAACGCCGGAAGATTCAAGTACATAACGGAGACGGTGACACAAGACAGTTTCGAAGATTTTTGAGAGTGTCGACGATAGCGGAATCGTTAGGAAGGAAGTAAAATGGTACGGGTCGGGTTTGTTTGGTTTCGGAATTACAATTGATAATATTAGATCTGTAATATTGTAATGAAAATAATAATATAATGCACTTTTAAAATTTAAATTCATTTTATGTTTAAATATATTTGACGCGTCGATTTTTATTAATTCAGTTCGGTTCAGCACTGTTTAATTTTAAAACATTTGGTATATAATTGTATTTCATTTTAATAGCTGATTTTTTTTATTTCATTACTATTTACTTATTGATGTGGAAATTTTTGAATCTGTACATAAAAACTATTCATTTTTACCTTTTGTAGACTCCCGTAACTGGAACCAACGAGCAAGTAGTCAACAGGACACGCCTACTGGAACGGTACGGTGCCCCGCCCCCTCTCTCGCCCCTGGCCCTGACACCCTCGCGAAATACCCGACTGGCTTTCAAGCCGCCCTTTAAGAAACCCGGCTGAAAATTGTATTTGCCATTGACGACTGGAAGAGGTTGTGTACGGGCTGTTGGAAACGTGATAAAACAGGAGATAAAGTTTTCTCTTTTTTTCAAGCTAAAATAAACAACCAGAAAAGTTGTATCATTATCGTCTCGTACGCGTTTTATTAAGTTCATATTTTTCATTATTTTCTGTAGTTATAACTGTAAAAATGAGATCCTTGTAAACAGCGTTTTATTAACATAATATCGTATGTGGTAAGATAATCTAATTCAATTAGAAAATGTTATATAACGCTTATGTTAACCGTACTCTGCTTACAAAATCCTTGTTTATCCTTAACGAGCAAAGGGTAAATGTCTTATCACTTTAACCTGTTTACTAATCGAGTATAGCTACCCTGTTCTATAAAAACACGTCTAAAGGTAATGTGAATGTAGTTACTCGAAAATGGATTTCTGCCGTTTTGACAAGTCGGAAAGTCACTCACTAGGATCAGCATGGAAACAGCACATCATGCAGGATCTCATCCGCACTGTCGGTTACTTCCGGAAGGTCCGTTTGAAGAAGCTATCCTCTGACATCAGCAAAGCCCAGGAGGAGCTATTGACTAGGATCGTTCGCATGCAGGAGGTTACCCAGTACGGTCGCGATTTCAGTTTCAAAACCATGACCAGGACATCCGCTTAGGCAGAGTCGATTCCGATTTGAACATTCCCAGTGAAATCCGCAACGAACTGAACAAGCTGCTGAAACCGGATCCCAAAAGAGCGGACGAGCTGGAAAGCATCTTCGCCACCGGTTGGCCGATATTGAAGATGGTCACCTGTATCACGACCGGTAGCATGGAGGCTTACGGAAGGATCGTCAAAACGTATTACTGCAAGGAACTTTTGCATTTCTCGCCGTTTTATGGAGCCACTGAAGGTCTCTTTGGTGTCAACATCTTCCCTGAGGACGAACAGACCAAGTACGTCATGCTACCCGATGGCGTCTTCATGGAATTCATCCCTGCGGAACACTTTGAAAAATCCTTCGACCCTATTTGCTGAAAATGTCGAAATAGGCGGAGTTTACGAACTGGTTGTGACCAATCCCAGCGGTTTCTACAGATCCAGATTGGGCGATGTAGTTCAGGTCACTGGCAAGTTCAGAACGGCGCCAGTTTTTAACTAGAACTGTTATCTACTCATTTTCACGACTAATGGCATTTGTCGTTTAGACAGGGGAAATTGCTGAATGTACAGGGCGAAAAATATCCCGAGTCGAGCTTTTACCGCGGTTTACAAGAGGCTTTTTCGTCGTGGAATGGAGCCTCCTTGATGGATTTTACCACGGCCGAAAGTGTCATCCTCGACGAAGAAATCGCCAAGGCTTCCCTCTCCACAGTCCCGTATTACGTCATCTTCCTGGAATTAACCTCGAATGACGGAATCGACCGAAAATTGACAGATACTCACATAGAGTATGTAAGTGTAATATTATTCTGGGTAATGCAGAGTTAACTTAATGAAGCTATTACAACTATTGCAAATACGTTAAGTTAATTTTTTATCAAGTTAGCAGATATTTTGGGGTTTGTATATTTAAAATGAACAAGGATCATTTTCCAGGTGAATATTTGACGCAAAGCGCATCCGTCTTCCGATGAATACCGCGCACAAGGTAGAATAGCTGCACCGCGCGTGTTCCAGCTGAAACCGGGATCGTTCCAGACGCTGCGGCAGTTTCTACTGAACCGAAGTCTGGCGTCGCTGAATCAGTTCAAAATACCGCGTATTGTTCGGAAGAAGGAGGCTGTCCAGCTGATTCTCGGCAAGTCGTATTATTCTAAATTATTCTAATATTCTCTGTTCTAAACCCTGTAATAAGTGAATGTAGGCCACATATGCCAACTATACTTTATACACTCCATCTAACCATCTAATAACCTATGCTTTATACACTAATTAGCTTTTTTAAATCAACAAATATACGAACGCGCTACTAAAGTCGCCCATAACTGGAGCTTGTTATCAAATCCTATCGGTTATTATCAACTGAAACATAAGCTAAAGGGCGATCGATGCAAAAACAATTGTTTGGTCATTACGTTATGCAACGTTGACTTGGTTGATAAAACAGTCCAGCAGTGATAAGTCAATTCGGAAGGGCCTTGACGACTCGGCGACATAAGTGTATTATGTACACTTATTACTTATTATGACTGAACCCTAACACGTCCATCATCCTTCAAATTAACGATTCCCAGATCCTCACGTATAGCACAATCCAGCATATTCTGTGGTCTCCGAAGGCCCTGACGCTGTATACATCCAAGAGTACGTTCCGCTGGTATACCGCACGTCCGACAGATCTTGCTTCTGAGCAAACACCCGTGGTCTTGGTCCAAAGGTTGCAGCGGTTACACCATTCCTGTTTTCTGCCACTTCTAACCCCAAGCCGGTATACGTTATCTTCGTGAAATCCAGCAGCAATTATACCCTGGTACCCTGCAGCGCAGCCTCCATTGTTCCGTCGCTGGTGTCCTGTATCCATTGACCAACTCGCAACATTGCCTACTGAAGACATCTCTCGACGGTGTGGTCTGCTGTGCTCGATCTCTTAACATGGGCCGTTGCTTCCGATGACATACTGCCCGTCTCCGCCGCCTACGACCAATCCGGACTTGGTGACCTCCACCTCTCTACTGGCGTCTTCTGCCAGGTGGGTGTCATTCACCGTTAAGTACAGTCTAGAGCCCAAAAAGGGGGTCTTGCTTGGGGTAAAGATGATTGCTTATTGCTTCCATACTTTCAAAGACATTCCAACTGAAAAGCTATATTGAGTCTAGAACTAGTAGTACTTAACGTACTGCTTAAAGTTTCCTTTCAGTCGGTTATTTAGTTACTTAAGGTTCAAAATTAACAAATATTGTAAGGAAACAATCTTGGTATGTTATAATTTTAAGTAGAATTAAGTTAGAGGAAATACTATACAAACGAAATATCTGTTGTGCTTGTTAAGGATACGATAAACTGATTGTTAGACCGTCAAGATGGCGGATGCTCAAGATGCTTCATAGTCTTGTAGCAAAATTGTATCGAAAATATCGATAGACGAGACGATGCGTTTCGAACAACCCTGATTCCTTATGACACACGAAATTGAGTCGAATTAAAGATAGCGAGTCTTTCGTAAGGATAAGGATAAGGGAAAGAATACGCAGTGAAATTCGAGGTTGTACGTTGCACCGGCTGCTGGCAATCCGAACTTCGATTTCAGTTATCTTGTTTGTGCTGAAACTAGGACGATATCAATTATTTTTCAGTTTTCAACCTGCTGACGTACCGAGCAGGTTCGATATGGGAAAAATTTTTGAGTTGAAATATACATTATAAGCTTCAGTATGGATTTCTACCGTCTGGACAAGTCGGAAAGCCACTCTTTAGGATCAGCATGGAAACAGCACGTCATGCAGGACCTCATCCGCGCTGTCGGTTACTTCCGGAAGGTCCATTTAGAGAAGCTATCCTCTGACATCAGCAAAGCTCAGGAGGAGCTATTGACCAGGATCCTTCGCATGCAGGAGGATACCCAGTACGGTCGCGATTTCGACTTCAAAACCATGAAAACCAAGCAGGATTTCACCGAGAAACACCCGATGACCTCATACCCCCATTACGAGAAGTACGTCGAGCGAGTGGCTAAAGGCGAGAAGAACATCATGACCTCGAAACAGGTCCAGCACATGGGATCCACCTCGGGGACAACGGGTAAAAGTAAGCTGATCCCTACCACCAAAGATATCTTTGCTCCCGTCTTCCTCGACGGTTTGGCCATGTCCTTGTATCAGCTCTACTCGACGTACCCCAAGCTACGACACATACAAAAGACGCTGCGTTTCTCCTATTACGTCAAGCTGGAGAGAACTGAAGGAGGTTTAAGCATCGGTCCGGCCTCCAGTGGATCATCCAAGGCGACTAAAGCGCTGCTTCCTCTCTACACGACTCCTGCAGTTGCATTTGAAATCACGTCTGAACCTGAGGCGACTTACGTTTACCTGTTATTTGCATTGAAAGAACGTAAACTAGGCATTATTGAAGCCAACTTCGCTTCGATGGTTTACGCCGGCTTCAAGGCGCTGGAACGCGAGTGGAAGAAACTCGTCCAGGACATCCGCTTGGGCAGAGTCGATTCCGATTTGAACATTCCCAGTGAAATCCGCAACGAACTGAATAAGCAGCTGAAACCGGATCCCAAAAGAGCGGACGAACTGGAAAGGATCTTCGACACCGGTTTCGAAAGGATCGCCCTGAAGATTTGGCCGAAACTGAAGATGGTCACCTGCACTACGACCGGAAGCATGGAAGTTTATGGAAGAATCCTGAAAACGCACTACTGCCGGGATCTTTTACATTTCTCGCCGTTTTATGGAGCCACTGAAGGTCTCTTTGGTGTCAATATCTTCCCTGAGGACGAACAGACCAAGTACGTCATGCTACCCGACGGCGTCTTCATGGAATTCATCCCTGAGGGACACTTTCAACAAGAAAACCCTTCAACTGTTTTCGCTGAAAATGTCGAAGTAGGCGGCGCTTACGAACTGGTGGTGACCAATCCCAGCGGTTTATATAGATACAGAATGGGTGATGTAATCCGGGTTACGGGCAAGTTCAGAACGGCGCCAATTTTTGAATTCCTCTACAGGTAAATTTTTTTTATTTTCCTCAATCATATCTAATGAATAAGTTAATCCAATTAGACAAGGGCAGTTGCTGAACGTCCAAGGTGAGAAATACCCGGAATCCAACTTTTACCGCGGATTACAAGATGCTACATCATCATGGAATGGAGCCTCTTTAGTGGACTATACAACGGCTGAAAGTGTCATCCTCGACGAAGAAATCACCAAGGATTCTCTCTCCACAATCCCGTGTTACGTTGTCTTTTTGGAATTAACCTGGAGTGACGGAATCGACCGGCAATTGACAGGGATCCAAAAGGAAGAAGTATGCTGGATGTTTTCTCTTGGTTAAGTTAAATTTTAATGAGTTAAACGTTAATGGGTAATTTGAAATAGTCAAACCTTATTTTACTTTTTGTTTAACATTAGATGGATAGAGCTTTACGCAAAGCGCATCAGTATTACGACGACTACCGCACGCAAGGTCGAGTTGCTGCAGCACGCGTGTTCCAGGTGAAACCGGGATCGTTCCAGAAACTACGCCAGGTTTTACTGAACCGAACTTTGGCCTCGCCTAATCAGTTCAAAATTCCGCGCGTTATTCGCAACAAGGAGGCTGTCCAGCTAATGCTGGACAACTCGTATGAGTAGATTACGTTTTTCTTAATGAATGCGCAATTGTTTTCGTGGAATATGTCTAGAAAAGTAGCACGACCGAATCATTCTATAACAATAATAAATCCATTTTAGTTTGTAATTTCATCTACTTGGGCTGGAAATACAAAATAAAGTAACTGAAAAAATCTTCATCAATTAATATTTTAATTTAAACATATATATATATCCTTATTACTGTACTATTCTTAATATATTTCCATGTCTTTGTTACTACGCTGTCGAACGTAGTTCTGATTTTTGCCGCTAGATGGCGTACCAAATGTTTTGAAAATTCGAAGAATCACAGAAAATGCGTGTAAGGTCAAACGTCACACAACCTCTACAGAGGGTTCACAAGAGGTCAGAGGTCACAGGTCACAGGGTAACCTATGAACGAAGACATCGTCTGGTAGCTCTCTTATCTCTGCAATTAAACTTTGGCGCTTTTGATTTCTTAAACTGAGGGGGTCTTGTAACAGATATTCAGAAGTAAAACAGATTAACAATGGACAGTAACGAAAGTGGCGAACCCCTTCAAAGTCGTCCTCATCCTTGGGCGGGTTGGCCTGGAAATGACAGGTCCAGTTCCGAATCGCACACAAGTTTGTCCACAGTATACTCGGGTTCTGATGACGAGGTTCAAACGCTTCTGTGTCGGCCCACGAGTCCCATGAACTGGATGACGACAAGTGACACCGCTATAACTCCCGGTGCTGTCGGACTGATTAAAGCCGTTATCGAGAGTCATGACATACCGTCACCACTGCTGGACGCCGACGTGACGCATCCGGGCCCGTTCCGAACGTATTCGGTTCCAAACCTAGACGACGAGAAGAGCAAGCACTCGGATGAGGATGTCCGCCGCATGAGGGATCGCTTGCTCTTGTTTGCCAGGGAAGAAAACCGAGCCCTTCTCAAGCAGATGAGTAGCACCCAAAAGTGGACCCTGTTTACCATAGCGTTATGTTATTTCATGAGCTATTGTTCCATCTCGGTCCTGGCACCGTTTTTCACTCAGTACATCCACGCCAAGGGCCTGAGCATCACGACCGCGGGAATGGTCTTTAGCATACACGCTCTTGTCGTGTTCTGCATGTCCCCGTTTATCGGTAGTGTGATCCCGGCCATCGGGCCCAAGTTCCTGTTCATTAGTGGCGTCTTCCTCAGCGGCAGCTGCAACCTTCTTTTTGGCGTTTTGGAGTACATTGAGGACCCGACGCTTTTCATGATCTTCTGCTTTATCGTCCGAGGAATGGCGGCTACCGGCGCCGCAGGATTTTCCACAGCGGGGGCTACCTTCGTCGCCGATCTGTTTCCTGACAAAATTGGGGCAGTCATGGTGAAGTTAAATTAATTTTTCATTGATTGTACAAATCAATTCGGATTTTGAATTTGAATTTTTCATTTTTAAGGGAATCTTGGAAACTTTCGTCGGACTCGGCTTCTCGGTCGGACCGGCCGTCGGCGGGGCCCTCTTCACGCTGGGCGGCTTCAGCTTGCCGTTTTACACACTCGGGGGTCTGATGCTCGTGATTGTGCCCTTCACCATGTACCTGCTGCCCGCTACGCAGCACAACAAAAAAGAGAAATTAGCGACCAGCTTTACTATGATGTTGAAGAGTCCTGGTATTTTCATTGTCTGCCTCGTCATCACGGTGTCGTCAAGCGCTTGGAGCGTCATGGACCCGACGCTCGGTATCCATCTGAAACAGGTAATGTTAAAACCAATTAGTTGTCGTACAAAATGATGAAATAATCTGCTAATTGTTTCTTCCCCCAGTTTAACCTGACGGCGAATCAGTTGGGCTTACTGTTCCTGCTGGCCTCGGTGACGTACGCCCTGTCAAGCCCGCTGTGGGGTTGGATCGTCGACAAGTACCACGTCGGGAACTTGATGATGTTTGCGGGTCTGTGTCTCTCCGGCTTCAGTCTCTTACTTCTCGGGCCCTCCCCGATACTTGGGAATTTACCAGAGTAAGAGTTAATGAATTAGGGGCCATTGATAAAATCGTGCAATTAATTTGGTTTTGTATTTCAACAGTGCACTCTGGTTGAATATTTTAGCACTGGTCTTGATTGGTATGTGCGTGGCGCTGTCTTATATTCCTACCTACCAGGCCTTGCTCCACTATGCAGTGTAAGTACTTGGACCTAACTATCATTAATATTTACGAATTACACATTATATTATTATTATTATACTAATTAACATTCATACTGATAGCTAAATCTAAAATATTGAAATTATTTATGGAAATTTTGGAACAGGACCGGAGGTTGCACTGCACAGCTGAGTACTTACGGCCTCGTTGCTGGATTGTGGTCTTCCATGTATTCGTTAGGGTAGGTTCATTTGCGCCTTTCCTTTATTATCTGATTTATTTAGCCTATTTTTTTTATCTATTAATAACTTATCTCAGTCATTAATGATTTCCATTAAAATTTACATATTGCACGTGTATATATCATGCATGCAGCCTGCTATTATTGAAACTATACGAAGGTTTACTTGAATGATTCGTATAATTAATTTGCGTTCGTGTTTTCTGTTGTTGTTTTTAAACAGCGAAGTGATAGGACCGACTGTTGGCAGTCTGCTGATGGACCTGCACAGTTTTCCAATGTCCATGACCGTGATGGGACTTTTAAACCTGGGCGTGGCCCTTCTCCTTTTACTTCACCAGGGCATTCTCCGTCTGCGGGAGCGCCTGCAGGCCAAGCGGCAACCGGCCAAACTGGACGAAACTCAAGTACCTCCCTTAGATCTCTTTCTGGCCGACGAACCGGCTAGCATTCCCGAGGGTCTGTCCTGCAAAATCGCCGATGGTTCCTTGAAGGAATCGCGCGGCGATACCGATCCTTTGTTGTTCAAATCGAATCAAGTCACTTACGGGACCAACGATCCCAACAGTATATAGCGTGATATAGAGAAAAGGAAACGACGAAAAACTTAGTGTGATCCTCGTACAGGATGCTTAAGTATTTTGACGGAATTTTTTCCCCTCTCTCGTAATTTTGGCAATCAGTTTTTCCTTTGATCTTGTCTCAAATGTAGTTCGTAAATTTTCAAACTTATTTTTTTTTTCCTCCTAGCTTGGCTCGGGCGATTTAGATTTAGCAAAATTTAGTCAGTTTTTTCTAGGATGAACGCGCGGGTTCCCTCGTTGAATACATTTTCTGTTTATTGTCATAAATCAATGAATGATTGAATGTATTCATCGGCTTAATGGCCAGGGGATTTGTATGTAAATTAGAATTCCTGGTGAGCTAGCAGCCTCTCGCGGACCATTTCGCAGCGGCTCTGCTCCAGGTAGTTGTTGGTGACGATAGAGCAGAGCTTCTTGTGACGGCACTTGGTATCGCAGCCTTCGGCCATAGATGGATCGCCATTCTTGACGTAATGCCTAATTCATTTAACGTTTAATTGATTGCTAATTTATTATTTCATATCTTATTCTTTAATGAATTTGTTAAGCTGCTGAAAGGTGTATGGAGAGGAGAACATACTTGAAATAGAGGTCGAAGAGGTCGGCGTCGTCAACCATCCTGTTGAAGAGGTCGTAGAGATCGCGAGGTCGAAGAGAGGCCAGTCCGTACGCTTCTTTAGCCTGGTAGAGTTCCTCCCAGACAGGTTCGGCTTCGCCGTTCAAATTAGCCGCCGTTAGATTCATCACCCAGGTCACGTGATCCAGCACAGCCTATCACGAAATTAAAAGTTACTTAATGGGTATCTCTCAAACTCTTAAATGCAATGTTAGTTCTATAGTTTTATCGTGTAAATATATAGGTGTATATGCATGATGATGTCACGTCACGTGACCTTCTATTCGGTCCTATAGGGATACATGCATAAACAATAACTTGGTAAATTGTAGCTGTCTCTATGAGACTAACTTTTGGATGTCCAGTTAAATTTAGCAAGAGAAAATTCGATTGGAAAAGTCTCTGTTTCGCATGTAAAGGCTTACGGTCAACCGACAGTTATACCGCCAAGATGGCGGACACTTACAAAATGCAAATAGCCCTGTACTTACAAAAGTGGACTGAGGTCGTTCGCCATCCAGGGTATAAATCTTGTATCCAGGGTTGAGTTGCGAATACGTGGTAAGGCTGGGCCCGATGAAAGCCGGTGATACAGGACGCTGAGGATCGTCTACATCGAAGAAGATCTTGAACTCATCGTTGTGGGTATGTCCATAGAAATGGGCAGCGATAGTCGACTCGTAGCGGCTGACCAGCTTGGTGAATTCGCGACTGAAAATCGTCCAGCAGTCGTGGTTTCCAGGTGGGATATGAGAGATGATTTGGACCTTCTCTCCGTTATCCTCGGCATCCTGAAGGACTTTGGACAGCCAGAGAAGTGTTGAAGCTGGATCCTGGGATTTGTAGAGGAGCCACCAGTTGTACGTGTAGCAGTAGTTGTTGTTCATGGAGATGATGCGCAGACCCGGTCTGACCAATGTTGTGTAGTAGCCACCGTAGCGGATGGTAGATGAGGTCTCCTCAGGAAGCCACACCGACCACTGAAGATCTGCTTCGTCGTAAAGCCACTGGGTGGTGAAGTTGGCTTCCGTGATTTCAGGTGGAGCGAACCTGGTTTACCGTAAGTTAGACTGTTAATTAAGATGCTGGTTAAGAGATCCGCAAATATCGTTGACTTAATCTTTCTTCTATTGGGTTAAGCTAGTAAACATTTTACTGGATAATGCTGGAATGAAGAAACTTACGTGTTAACGGGATGTGCCTCGTGATTACCCAAAGCCGGATAGATAGGTACACCAGGTAAGCTTTCTTTTAGGAGCTTCACCGTCTCCTGTATGATGTAGATATTCTCCTCTTTGCTGGTCGCCCAGACAGCGTGCGGAGTCAAGTCACCAGTCCATACGACGTAATCGATATCCTGTCAACCAATCATTTTATCAAGCCATCCCTAATTGGCTTAAGAAAGAGACTTACGGGGTGTTGCTGACCAATGTGTTTAATGGCTTGCTCGATGGTACGCCACGGCAAATCGCAGTATCGATAGTCGCCCCAGAGTCCCGCAGCATCCGATGGTTCGTTCACAGGTCCGCTGGATTCACGGCAGCAGAGAGGGTCAGTGCAGTTAGCGTTCGACCCGACCACGTACTGAGGATCGTAGTGAATGTCAGACAAGTGCAGAACCTTCAGAGTTGGCGAGCCTTCCTTTTGGAGTTGAAAAGTAAAAACCCTTTTCAGATAAACGCCATAAACAGTTGCATTTCAAATGCTAAATAGAATGCGCATTAGCCATTACGTAACTTCGTGTGGTAACTAATTTAAGGGTTAAGGAGTACGGCTGCAACTTGTTCAATAAACATCAAGATGATACAATAGTCAGTAGGAGTTGGTAAGATTACTGGGGGTAGTTCTGGTTCAATGGGAGTAGGCTTCGGAACATTGCTCGGGGCAATACTCCACTCCAGTTCCTCCTGGTTGGACAGCGTGCAGTTTCCGTCCATAAGGATGATACCGCAGATGTTACCTTGGTCGATGGTCGTATGGTTTTGGATGTAGAGGATAGTTGGCTATACAGGTAATCAGAACAAAAGTGAGCACCAGTGCATGAGGACCTACTTATCCTAACCATGAAACAAGATAAAGAGTTTACAGCAATGCAGCGATTGATTGTAAAGGTGAGAGATAAGCATGGACATGTTTGAAATTACCATAGTTATTTCTAAAACTCCTCTGCAGACAGGCTCGTTGAACAGTTCAAATTCGAGACAGACATTGACCAAGGAATCGATGATCTCCGGTAAGGGTTTTCCTTCCTCGATACTGTTGAAGAGGATCTCAACAGCGATGTTGCAAGCAGTACACAGTAGCGAGAATTTACCTTCAGGCTGCTCGTGGTGGTAAGGTGCTCCTGCAGTGCATAATATCCCCGTAAGGTTAACAAGGACAGCGTTGCACAAATGTTCCAACGTATACAACTTAATTCAGTGCAACTTACTAACTAATTCTATTTACCTTGCACTAGCACGAGGCAGGCTAAAGCCAAAATGGCTGTCCTCATAGTTGATCTTTTCAATAGGAGAACCAGGAGTGTAAAACTACAGTCTTTCCATGCAAACCGAAGATTCTCAACTGATTTGCAGCCTGTACTGAAGTATATATAGCTTATAATGTTATCTCTCTGAAGGTAAATACTTTATCGCGGTTCGCCTATCTTGCACAGCTGCACAGGTAAACAATTTTATTTGTGTTTTGTTACAGAGACTGGAGCCAAATTCCCCACACGGTATATTCTTAGCAACACACTCATGTTGTGTAGTGATTACATACACGGAAGAACGCAAGGTCAAAGGTCAGAGGTCAAAGGTCAAAAGGTCAAGGTCAACGGCAGGAGCGTTGACTTCTCAATGGAACTGAACTCTTCCTGGAAAAGCTGCGATGAGGCTAGAATTCCTGATGAGCCAAGAGTCTGTCCCGAATGACCTCGCAGCGACTCTGCTCGAAGTAATCATTGGTCACAATGGAGCACAGGAGATTGTGTCTGCATTGGAAATCGCAGCCTTCAGACATCAGGGGATCNGAACAATATGTCTCCATGCTGTTAAGCAATGGAGACAAATATAGCCTCGATTAAACAAGGATTGCATAACGCAAACTTATATGCGTCCAAGACCTTATAGATGAAAACATAACTTCCAATTCTGTTATTGGATAGCTAGCCATTGAATGCATCGATACGGACTACGTCTTGCTGCATCTGAGCAGGATCAGTCATGAAGATCCTAAAGATGCTTTGAATATCATATTGGTGTAACAAAAGCCATACTTGTAATAGAGCTCAAAAAGGTCGTCATCCTCCAGCAGTCGAAGGAACAGCTGGTAAAGGTCACGTGGTTGCAGAGAAGACAGTCCGTAGGCCTGCTTTGCCTGGTACAGCTGCTGCCAAACAGGATCTGCTTCTCCGTTTAGGTTAGCGGCAGTTAAGTTCATGATCCACGTGCTATGATCCAGGACGGCCTGTGTTAAAAACTTTCTGTTTTACCACTCCTAATGCCGTACCAGTGCTATTACTGCATACACGTGTAGTAATCATGAGCACTTGGGAAGACTATGCAAGCAAGCGTACGGTCCGGAGCAGATAAAGTAGTTCTTACTGGCTATTGCTTCCACATTTTCACAGATATAGCGATCCAAAAAATACCAGTCGTAGAACTATCAATGTTCAATGTACCTTCAAAATTTTGCTTCAGTCAACTCGTTAGTTTTACCACGATACAATTCTAAAGATTATAGCCATCGAGAATCTTTTTTCTGCTCTGAACTACTTACATAGGAAGACTGAGGTCGTTCCCCATCCAGAGTGTAGACTTTATACCCCGGGTTAAGATAGGAGAATGACGTTAGGCTAGGACCAATGAACGCTGTCGATACCGGTCGGTAAGGATCGTCCACATCGAAGAACACTTTAAACTCATCGTTGTGCGTGTGTCCATAGAACTGAGCCGCGATGGTCGACTCGTAGCGACTGATCAGCTTGGTAAACTCGCGACTGAAAATCGTCCAACAGTCGTAGTTTCCAGGTGGGATATGCGAGATGATATGAACTTTCTCGCCTGTGTCCTCGGCCTTTTGAAGGATTCTCGACAGCCAGAGGAGTGTCGAAGCGGGATCCTGCGACTTGTAGAGGAGCCACCAGTTGTTTATGTAGCAGTAGTTGTTGTTCAGGGAAATGATACGAAGTCCTGGTTTGATCAAAGTGGTATAGTAGCCACCGTAGCGGATGGTAGATGAGGTGTCTTCAGGAAGCCATACAGACCACTGGAGGTCTGCTTCGTTGTACAACCACTGCGTATTGAAATCAGGATCCGTAATCTCGGGTGGAGCAAACCTTAGTACGTTTTGTTTCATGCAAAACAGAAGAGTTACAGTTTTAGATATTGTACGGTTACAACTTTAGTGTTTGATTCCAGCATACGTGTTAACGGGATGGGCTTCGTGATTACCCAAGGCCGGGTAAATGGGAATATTAGGGAACGAATCTCGCAGGAACTTCACTAGCTCCTGAAGGATAAACGTATTCTCCTCTTTGCTGGTAGCCCAGTTGGCATGAGGTGTCAAGTCTCCAGTCCAGATGATGTAATCGATATCCTAAACCATAAAACCAGCATATTGCACCTTGTCTGCTATATGGTTTAAGAAGCATACCGGATGCTGTTGGTTGATGTGCTCAATTGATTTCTGAATAGTGCGCCAGGGAAGGTCGCAGTTACGGTAGTCTCCCCATAGCCCGGCAGCGTCTGACGGAGTGTTGACTACTCCGCTGGATTCTCTGCAACACAAGTGTTCACTGCAGTTGGCGTTGGATCCAACTGCGTACTGAGGATCGTAGTGGATGTCCGATAGATGAAGAACTTTCAAGGTTGAAGATCCTTCCTACGAGTTGTAAATAGCAATTACAATGTTTCAACGGTTGCTATATAGCTTGAAACTGTACAAGCATGTTATATACCGGTGGTATTTCTGGTTCACTAGGTGTCGGTTTGGGGATGTCGGTCGGTGCGATGCTCCATTCCAGCTGTTCAGTGTTGGACAAAGTGCAGTTACTGTCCATAAAGTATATCCCGCAGAAGTTACCGCGGTCTATCGTCGTGTGATTGGCAATGTACAGAATGGTCGGCTGTAAAAAGGATCGCGTTTGAATTATTAACCGGAATCTTTACTTTTCACATTGGGTCCGTTAACTAGCATAATTCAAACCGGCGAGATCGAAGATGGGAGGTCGCCATTTTGAGTACCAATGATCCAAATTGTGCTAATATTGAACTTGCCATTGTAATATCGAGCGCGCTGCGGCAGACGTCTTCAGAAAACAAGTTGAAGATGTTGCAGAAGGACACCAGAGAATCGATAATATTGCGCCGTGCAAGATCTGGCGTGTCGAAAGAGTTGCGAACCCTCGGATCCCTCAGGCATAGGGAACCCTATATAAACCCCGCACGACAGTTTACCCGGACACAATTTGTCTACCTTTTGACATCATGGAGTAACTTTTCATTGCAGTGTGTGTCCTTTAATATGTGTAGTGAATCTTTCTAGTGAAATCGTATTTAAAATAAAATATCTTTTGTAACCAAACAACACAACGCAGGATTTTCGTTATTTGTCCAACCCCTGGACTTTCACGTTCCAATATCTTGCAGTGGTCTCCCTTCTTCTATGGCGTTGTAAACGACGTCGACCGCCAAATTGCAGGCTGAACATATGAGAGCTTGTCGTTCATCTCGCTCAAGGGGTGCAGCTATTCTCCATGAAATTGAAAAAAAGACGGGTTATAAGTATACTAGTCCGAATTGTTTAAACCGTATACCTTTCGCTGTGGACAGGAAAACAAACACAAAGATGAACAGTACTTTCTTCATTTGGTTATCCAATGACCGGACGATTATTTGGGATCTGCACCAATCTTGCCTATACACAAAAGTCGCGTACTCTGTCACGCTATTTTTGAACCTGTTGCTTATAAGGCAGCTCTGACTTTATCACTAAACTTTGCCCTGTTTGATTGGATGCTTGCTTGATGATGATTTTGATTTGAGGGGGTAGATTGGTCAAGCTGCAGCTTTGGCGATATAAAGAAAGCGCGAAAAACCGTATGCGTTAGATTCTTGTTGGAATTTGCAGTCCCAGCATTAAGCGAATCCGTTTCGCTGTCAACTTGATCCAATAAATCAATAAATCCAGGTTACGTTTGCTCCTGCATTAGTAGTATAATGTAAGCTAGTTTTTGATTACGAGATTTGCGGTTCGCGTAATTCACAGCATAGTTCATAGGACATGCGTGTAATATCATAAAGATAAATACGAAAATAAATATCTGGTTATCGTTCTCTCTATCCACCGACCTGTCTATCTATCTTTCTATCTATATGTCTGCCCATTTATCTATCTGTCAATCTATCTGTCTATCTATCTATCTATCTATCTATCTGTCTGTCTGTCAGTCAGTGTATCTGTATAACCGTCTCTGTAATTCTCTGTATCTCTTTATATCTATATATCCATCTATCTAACTACCATATATTTTTAAATAATAATTCATATAAAATAATTTAAATACGATTTCTATTCTATATATATTGCGCGCAATCTGGCAACGCTGCCAGCCTCCCTAGATAAACAATCTTGGTTACTTCGTCTGCGATCCCCTGTATATGTTTTTTTGTATCTGTTGATTCGGCCCAGGTTACAGAGTTTACATCCTGCTGGCAGTGAACTTTGATTGAAAGGCTCATAGGGAAGGCTGGTCATTTACTGATATACAAAACCCGCTGCGTCTGCACTTTTCTCAGTTCTCAAGTCCAAGTCTTGCTGTTGTAATTGCTAAAATGTCCGCTGTAAAATGTAATCCCGATTTGGAAAGAGAACGACAGTACTGTTGTTTTGATAAAGAAGAATTCGTCAACATTATCGATTCAGGAAAAAACAAGACTGACGAACGGAGGGCATTGGGTATATATTCAGCGATAAAACCGTGGACTTTTTGTATTAACAATAACAATTTAATTGAATTATTTTAGAGAGATTCGTGCTATCCGACCCGGACTACGACGATGAAGTACCCATCGAGTACCTTAGCCACGAGGATCGTTACTCGGAGGAGCTGCGCAAAGCGTGCATTTTCATGAAGAAGATCAAGAATTCTCCTGTGTCACCCCAGGAAACGTTACGGTAAACCGAATTATTGTAAAAAGTAACATCTACAGTAAGTGAGCTGTTTGTTGTAGGAGCTTTCAGGGTTCAGGTACAGGTATCGGAAGTGTTGTCCTGAAGAGCGGTAACCCTCTCGGAGTTCACGTCGTGATGTTCATTCCGGCCTTGATGGGCCAGGCGTCGCCCGAGCAGCAGGCGGAATGGCTACCCAGAGCTCTTGACTGCGAAATTATTGGAACGTACGCTCAGGTATGAATCGAGGGCAGGTCGTCTCTTTCACCGGTTTGAAGTTGACTTTACTAATGAAACGTAGAGATTGCTTAGTTAACAGTATTTCTTTGTAAACTAGACGGAGCTGGGCCACGGAACGTTCTTGCGTGGACTGGAAACGACCGCCACGTACGATCCCAAGACGGAGGAATTTGTACTTCACAGCCCATCTGTTACCGCCTACAAGTGGTGGCCTGGAGGACGTAATAAAAATCGAGATAAATATAATTTTTTTATTACGTTAATTAATAACAATTTCATCAAATTTAAAACTAGGATGAAATAATTATAGTTAAAAACAGAAATTAGTAATTAACTGAAGCAATTTTAACATTTGTTTTTCAGTGGGGAAAACGGCGAACTACGCAGTGGTGATGGCCCGGCTCAACATTAACGGCGAGAACAAGGGAATCCAGGGGTTCATCGTTCAACTTCGCGACGAAGAGACCCACGAACCCTGCAAGGGTACACCCTTCATATTAACTAATATTCATTATACCGTAATTCTTGTGTTAATTAATTCAATTAAGTTATATGTGTTCATTTTCAGGTGTCATCGTGGGTGAGATCGGACCCAAATTCGGCATGAATTCCAACGACAACGGGTATTTGGGTTTCGAGCACTACCGCATACCCCGCAAGAACATGCTCATGAAGCACGCTCAAGTCTTGCCGGTGAATTTCATATTCTGTAAAATGCCATTAACCAAGAATTTGTAAACTATTCTAGTAAAATGATCTATTATCCAGTTATCTAATTTTGTGAATTAGTTAACTGAATAATAAGTTAGCGAGATTACAATTTTACTGGTTCAGTATCAGAATTAGTTAATTTATTAGTAATATAATTAATAAGTAAATGATGATCAAGCAGTTAGTTTCAAAAGCATAAAATAGTAAAATCTAATGATGGATGTTACGGATGATTGCTTTTTTTTTTAGGATGGAACGTTCGTCAAAGCAGCCAACGAGAAACTCGGCTACGGAACCATGGTCTACGTTCGCGTTCTGATCGGCCTGGCCACGAGTCAGCATCTTCGCAAGGCCGCGACGATTGCCGTCCGATACAGCGCGGTGAGACGTCAGTCTGAATTGAGGCCCGGGTAACATTTCATCGACTCCCTTCAGTTAAACTCGATCTAAATTAACTCAGTTTCATTAAACTCAACTTCAGTTAACTTGATCTAGTAAAAACCCAGGTGAACTCGCAATTAAAGTTTTGACATTATTAGACTTAACTTAACTTATACTTGACTTGAACTTTACTTAAGTGTAACATAAACTTAAGATAAACTTTAACTTAAATGGAATTTAACTTGACTCACATAAATTCGTGTTAAACTTTAGGATAAATTAATTTGACCTGAAAATATCCTCGTTGAACGTTAGGGAGCCGGAACCGCAGGTAATCGACTACGTAGCCCAGCAGCACAAACTCTTCCCTGCCCTGTCAGCGGGTGTTGCCTTTCATTTCGCTGCCACTACCTTGTGGAACCTGTACTCTTCAGCCACCGAGGAAATTCAAAAGGGCAACCTGGAGCTTTTACCCGAGGTATTGATTTACACTCGGTATGTCTTAATTTTTTTTATAAAATATTTTATAAGGTGTTATATCGTTATGTTATTATTTTGATTTAGATTTTAGATTTGATTTCGGTGTACATTTTTGGTCTTTAATTCTGGTTGATATAAATTGTTGTGTACGACAGTTGCACAGCCTTTCTTGCGGCCTTAAGGCCCTTTGCACCAGCGAGGGCGCCCAGCACGTGGAGGTCCTGCGCCAGTCGTGCGGCGGACACGGATACATGGTCTCCAGCAACTTTCCCAGGATCTACACCGACGTAAAAACCTTTGAACTAATTAATAAATTTCAGTTATAATAATTATCTCATCATATATTTATATCTCTATCATAATAATTACATCATTAAAATAATGGGATATTTCTATTAATATAATCATCATAATTCTGAAATAATAATATGGAAATGATGATTGAAATATTTATTAATGTTCAGGGAAATAACGAAGCTTATTTTAACCATTTCTTGTGAACCTGGATAAATTAAAGAACTGAACTGAACTGAAGAGAACTGGAGAAATTAGAAATAGAGACGTAGAATTAACAATTAACTCATTAAAAAAATAGTATTGAAGGCTTGTATTTGAAATCTGACCCGGAAAGAACACACTTCAAAGGCAGAAATCAATAAATTATGGTCATCATATCTTACTGTGATTCATTGAATGTACATTAACAGGTAACCGCCGCTTGCACTTACGAAGGTGAAAACACGGTCCTGTGGCTTCAAGTAGCTCGGTGAGTCCGTTAGGTCCATTAGGAAACACCCACTTTCAAGTGAATGATGCCAACTTTCCTCGTTCTGTTCATCAAAAGGTCCTTGGTGAAAGTCATGCAGACCCAGAAGGCGGGCAGCCACGAAGCGTACCTCCTGGGTCCGGCTCAAGCGGATCGCCAGCAGGTTGACCTCAGTCTACGGGGCATTGTCCGTCTCTATCAGCGTGTAGCCACCGGGTATTGTCTTGATATCCTGATTAAAAAGAAACAAAAAAACTAGTCAATAAGATCATTAATACATCAATTAATAACATAACATCGTCAATATTCTAATCAATTTGAAATGTGAGGAACAATAAATATCTTAACTAGATTTTAAATACAATAGTAGGTGAAGAGGAGAAATAAATTAATTAAATTGTAATTTAATTACAGTCTCGTCCTGGAAGCGGTGAAGGGTCTGGAAGAGCGGATCAAATCCGGCGAAAATGCGCACGATGCCTGGAACAATATGGCGGTTCCCCTGGTGACCGCAGCTCAGGCTCACTCGCGTTACTTCGTCGTCGACTGCTTCGTCGACGTCGTCTTTAACCAGCCAATGTCCGGACCGGTTCGTTCCATCTATAGTCAACTGTGCGAGTGCTACCTGCTGTACTGGCTGCTCAACACCACTGGGGACTTCATTATGGTAATCATTTCAGTTGCTGCATTACTAACAGTCCGATATTATCATATTTGATATAATTTATCAATAAAAAAAATTCCCGTGTCCAAATATCGATATTTGGAAAACACCACGACAAATTTGATGGTATTCAATAAGGTACATCATGGCTGGAAAAAAACCTCATGTCAATTTCATTATATGATTGATCAAGGTAAGATTTCTTTTGGCAGTTGATATGATATATCATGGCTACAAAAGCCTGATATCAATATCATAATATAAATTTATCCATAAAAAGAATGCCTGTATCAAAAATATCGATATTTTGAAAAACCCACGACAAATTTAGTGATATATAATATGATATATCATGGTTTAAAAAAGCCTGATATTAATATCATGATATGATTAATCAAGAAAAAAATCATGTATCAAATTACCGATATTTCCCAATCCCCTGCCCTGAAAAAACGGATGTGATTACTAATGATATATCATACTTGAAAAGCTTGATATATCAATATTTTGATATCCAGTATGATTTATCGTATTTTCGAGACTGATATCTATAAATACAGTTTTTACACGGACGGATCCAGCGACGGACAAAAATCTGGCTTTGCCTTCTGGGCAGACCTGGCTGGTCATTGCATAAGCGGCAAGGGTAGTTTCACCTGTCCTTTACCGAGCTACTTTGCGGAGATTGCCGCCCTCTCAATGGCCTTCGCGTCCATAGCGGAACATCAGCTGAGAGAGGCGACAATCTTCTCGGATGCCAAGTCAGCCCTAGAAGCACTGAGGATCCCCTGCCTTTCCCGCCTGGACCCGTACACGGCCCAGTGCAGAAAGCTTCTTTTAAAAGCATCTCGAACTGCCAACATCTCCCTTGTTTGGTGTCCGGGCCACGCAGGGGTTGCAGGCAACGAATTGGCCGATAGGTTAGCCAACAAGGCCGCATTTCAAAGAGACCCAGCCGACCTTATTTTAGATCTGGGACTACCAACCAGTTTTATCCGCCAAAAAATTAAAGAGGTTTTATTCTTTACGTGGCAACAAGAGTGGCGGGTGGCGAAAGAGGGTCTTCATCTCAGGGAGTTGGGAGTTCATCCAACCAAGAAACCCATCATATTCTTAAATCTTCCCAAAAGGGTTACTAGCTCCGTTTTAGATCTTCGATCAAACCGTACTCCCACCCGAGCCTACTTAGCCAAATATAAAGCCAATTTTGACAAGTTGTGCAGATGTGGGTGTTCGTATCACTCCACTGCACACATTTTATTTCACTGTATCTTGCTGAACAAAGAAAGAGCCAAATTGAGGCGTGCACTAAGTGCCGCCGGCTTACAATACAACTACAAGAACATTTTAACTAAAGAACGTGGCTTTTTAGAACTATCGGACTTGGTTTTAAAATCACTAAAACAAAACAAAGATTGAGTTATTTTCCCTTTTCCCGAAGTGATGTCTTTCAATATTATAACCCGTCGCACTGGTAAACAAATCAAAAGCAGGGCCATGGGCACAGCCTGATTGCCCTGTAATTTGAATTAAATAAATAAATAAATAAATAAATAAAATATTTAGTCCTGCTGAAGATTTAGACTCAAATAACGCTGTCATTATGATTGGTTTACTCGTAACAGTACGCCGGGATCACCAAGGATCACCTGTCGGAGCTGAAAGCCCGCTACTCGGTACTACTGGGCGCCATTCGGCAGCAGGCCGTCAACATTGTCGACGCTTTCGACATTCCCGACAAGATCGTCGACTCGGTGCTGGGCACCTGGGATGGCGACGTCTACAATAACCTGTTCAAAGCCGTGCAGAAGAGCCCGCTCAACAGAACCGCCGTTCACAAGGAGTCGTTTGAAAAGTACCTGAAGCCGTTAATGCAATCGAGACTGTAAAACAATCATCCAGGTTCGAACCGTCTGATTGTATCGAGGTAGCAAAGGGGTATTTGACCGTTGAACTTGTATGCCGGTGAAAATAGCTATTCCAAATAATACACATTGATTCTGGGCTTAAAATCATCTGGTTATTTTCACCGTTTTCGATTTGAGAGGTTCACCTGTCAATCTGCAGGTAGGTGATAAGAAGCTGAGTCAATAACACGTGTGGTTTTTACCTTTTTTCCCTTCCTGTCCAAGTTAGATAACGGTGGATAAGACAACGATGAACTAGCACCGGTTCGAGCTGCCCAGACTGAAGAAATAGAATAAAATGAAGATAGTTTTTTTGCTGGTGATTTCCGTGGCCCTCGTTGCAGGTAATCTTAACAGCAACTTCAATTCAAGTTAACCGACTTTACAATTAATAATACAGTCTTTGTTATGTTAACTTAACTCTATCTTATGTCAATTTTATTCGTATTAACTATTATTTATTATTATTATTTATTATTTATTCGTATTAAGCTCTGGAAATTCCCTTGGTAAGACGATTTCTCCTTCCCTGTGTCGTCTTATTGACCCACAAGTTGTAATTATAAGTTAATTATAATTCAATTAAATTTGATTATGACAGCCGACGCTGCTGTATATTGTGAACAACACGAACCTGGACCGTGGCAATTTCTGTGACGTCATCTTCATGGGCGGTAACTGTAGCCTCTCCAACGAAGAGGAACTCGAATGGAGTATCGCACCCAGCGCCCTACCCAAACCGCTAGCCACGGAACCGCAGTTACCACCGGTTTGAGTTCATCAATTAAAAATCTCCCAGTATTCCAAAGTTAATTAGCTTATTAGAATGTGTGGGTCATCTAATGTTCAATTAATTGGTAGTATACCGAAGCTATAAAAGCTGTAGGGTAGATATAGATAGATAGGGTATGTAAATAGATAGATAGATAGATAGATAGGGTAAGTAACAGTTGTGTATGTAAGTTAGATTCGCAACTACTACAATACAAATTGGATATTGGGATTGGGAATTGATTTCATGGGATTGAATAACCTGCCAATTTCCGTTTCAAGGAAGGATCGCCTACGCTGAAAGTACCTCACTTATCGGACATTCATTACGATCCGAAGTACGTTGCCGGTTCCAACACCAACTGCAGCGAACCGCTCTGCTGCCGAGCGGCCAACGGTCCTGCCGAGAATCCGGCATTGGCCGCCGGATTGTGGGGCGAGTACCGCAACTGCGATCTCGACAGCATCGGACAGCGGCATCCAGTAACAACAATTAATTAAAAACAACACAAATTATTGATAACATAATTACGTCGTTAAAATTATCCAATCTATAATGACTGAGGGATTATTTCCCCGACGTTGCCATTTACCCGTCGCTGGGTAACCACGAAGCTCATCCGGACAGCACGTAAAACCAGCCTCACTCTTAATAGTCTTTATCCAGTCCTAACAAGTGTTGGAAAGTTCCAGATTCGCTCCTCCTGAAATAACAGGCCCGGATTTCAGTACTCAATGGCTGTACGATGAAGCGGATCTTCAGTGGTCAGTATGGCTTCCGGCGGAAACCTCTTCTACCATCCACTACGGTGGCTATTACACTACTCTGGTGAAACCCGGACTCCGCATCGTATCCCTGAACAACAACTACTGCTACACGTACAACTGGTGGCTCCTCTACAAGTCACAGGATCCAGCGTCGACGCTCCTCTGGCTGTCCAGAATCCTTCAAGAAGCTGAGGACAAAGGCGAGAAGGTGCACATCATCTCGCACGTGCCACCTGGAAACTACGACTGCTGGTTGATATTTAGTCGCGGAGTTAACCAAGCTGGTCAGCCGCTACGAATCGACCATCGCCGCTCAGTTCTACGGACACACGCACAATGACGTGTATAGGATTTTCTTCGATGTCGACGATCCTCAGCGCCCGGTTTCAGTGGCTTTCATCGGACCCAGTCTTACTACCAACATAAACCTGAACCCGGGCTCTAAGTTATACAGCGTAGACGGAGTGCGGCCCCAGTCTACTTACGTAAGCTATTTTGAAACTTAACAACACAACAGGATAGACGAGGTCATGGATGGAAAGTAGATAGACAGAACGACAGACAAATAGATAGATAAAGAGATGAATGCGTAAATGGTTAGGTAAACAAATAAATAGTGTCATAGTTTGATGGACACATAAGATAGATAGGTAGATATTGTGATGCGTAGAATTGTACTTGAGGATATTTTAGACACGCTTCCTGTGTAGCCATACGAGCAGGCTTGGTAACTCTACTAGATCGAGT
>JAIQCU010000473.1:24481-47864 GCA_022114935.1 Leptestheria dahalacensis | reverse complement strand
AGACAAACGCCGTACACGACTTCTTCGCGGATTCGGCCCTATAATGGAAACATAGTTGGAATATAATGCAAGTTAAAGTATACCCTTTTTCAAATCTTCCAAACACATACACAAACATTTACATAACATATACATAATTAATGTCTAATAAGAATCTGTAAAAATAATACATACAATATATAATAATACATGTGCATATACACAATCGTGTCATATACATATTCGTACTGTATACAAATGTTACTATATGCATATGACTACTACTATATTATATATATATATACATATATATCATAGCTATGTATATATTTCTGTGTATCGTTATATTATGTGTTGTGCCAATACGACGAGATCTATATACATCGATTTATATCTCTGCTTGTATTTAATGACTAATGTTACCTTGAATACTATGACGCCTTCTGAGGTGGCATTTGGTGTGAACGCGAGATCGACTGCTGAAATGACTTCGTAGCCGGTCTGGACGCCGACATCTGCACTTCTAATGTGTCGCTCTAAAAGTGCATATCGTTTGCGGCGACTTTGTTTCTGATGCTCCACCAAGTAGTCTTCTATGTTGACTATATGGTAATTCTTGTCGAAATCAATACTGCGTGGGCCGTGGGGGAAGGGTCCGGAGTGATAAACCGGCTCTCGAGCTTCCATGGGCGAGGATACTACTGTCGTTTGCGTGGTTGTTTGCTCAGCTTCCGTCGCAGCCAAAGTGCTGGGAGCTTCAGTCGGTTCCGATCTAACAATAGAAGCCGAGGAGCCTGCATTGCGAGGCTTGGCGAAAGATGCTTCTTCCTGAAGTGAAAGAAAGAGACACAAACGTGTTAAACGATTTTGATGAAAACTACGCAAAGCTTTTCACTGCTGATGATTCAAATGTATGCCGGGAGTTCTTTTCCCCGATCCATTTAAATCAAGTGCACTATACCAACCAATAGAAATACGACTTGTTTCAAAGTAGCCAGTGGTGTTATAGCTTGATTTTGCTGTAACAGGTGAACATCTGCTTCAAACATGCTATCCTAGCAAAACGTTTCCTAACTCGGTTATTCCAGCAATAACTATAAAACTGGTGAAATGTTAACCTGTAGAGTGGGAGTCCCAGGTAATGGCATTATAGCTACAACCTGCGCTTGGGGCTGCGGTAGCATGGGTGGTGGCACAATATCTTTCCTGTTTTGTATCTTAGGAGCGTTTCTTTCGTTGTTGCGCTGTTTACCGAAGCCGGCGATGCGAGCAAAGAACGGCGTTTTCTGAGGTGGATTGGTAACTCTACGCTGGGGATACTGAGGAAATGGAGGCGACGGTTTTCCCTGCTGAGCCCCAGGCTGCTGAATTCTAGGCGGCTGCTGCGGTACCTGTTTCGGAGGTCCTGGAGGTAGCTTCGGTACCTGAGGAGGAAACTTGGGCTGCTGCGGTGCTGCAGGTGGTAGGACCGGATACGCTGGTGGCTGCGCTTGAGCGGAAGGCCTCGGCGCGTAGTTCTGNTGGCATTATAGCTACAACCTGCGCTTGGGGCTGCGGTAGCATGGGTGGTGGCACAATATCTTTCCTGTTTTGTATCTTAGGAGCGTTTCTTTCGTTGTTGCGCTGTTTACCGAAGCCTGCGATGCGAGCAAAGAACGGCGTTTTCTGAGGTGGATTGGTGACTCTACGCTGGGGATACTGAGGAAAGGGAGGCGACGGTTTTCCCTGCTGAGCCCCAGGCTGCTGAATTCTAGGCGGCTGCTGCGGTACCTGTTTCGGAGGTCCTGGCGGTAGCTTCGGTACCTGAGGGGGAAACTTGGGCTGCTGCGGTGGTGCAGGTGGTAGGACCGGATACGCTGGTGGCTGCGCTTGAGCGGAAGGCCTTGGAGCGTAGTTCTGCAACTGAGGCTGAGGTTTTGACGCGTAAGTTTGCGAAGTATGCTGGACTGTCGGAGATGCTGGAGGGTATGGTTGAACCACTTCAGGTTGATTTTGGGTAGCCTGAACGTTCAAAGTGAACGGCTTCGAGCCCGGTGTAGCTTTCTCGCAGTGTTCCGGGCAACCGTAACGACAGATCTCCACCTTACAGCGGACCTGAACTTGCAAGGAGTCGGGGAACTTGAACGCATGGAAGAAAGCGTAAGTCATCACTGTGGAACGGCCGTCGTTACTGCGGAGCTTAAGGAATTTGGATATCATCTTAGGACGAAGTACACAGCCGTGTTCATCGGTTAGTTGCACCGGGCGATTGATTCCGTCGGATGCTTCACATAGCTTAACGCGCATGTCGAACTCGCCTGTAACATTAACCGGTTGTATAAGAGGACAAAAAGCATCAATTCACCAAAGTCTTACCGGCTTGGTCGTTAATTGCAACCACCATCGTCATTGTAGACCCTAACGGCACGATTCCTGATATAGGACTGGCCCAAGGACCTTTTCCGCTTTGTATCTCCATCCAGCAATCAACGTTGTCACCTATTAGTTGAGTTGATATCAATTGCATGTATCAAAGTAATTCTAGGAACGTACAAACACGGTGTGCATAATATTTTATCGAATCATAATGTGAATTATTATCAGTATCTTGTATATAACCGTAATTTACACACAACCAGGAATGCGGCTATGTGGTGTTCAATTCCGTTATTGCCCGTATTATTATCGCTATTAGTTTTAAGGTGGTAGTTACGTTCTCTATGTTAATTATGTGACCCGGCTGCAGCTATGTATACGGATGAATACGAAAGGAAGTCACCATGGAAACATAGCATTAAACAACCCAAACCTCTGAAATTGAGTTCTACGACGTCGAGATCGGATATGACCATGGGTGGTTTGGTAGCAGTTTTCTCGTAGTCATTATACCATTCGCAGCGGAGTCTTTTAGCTTCGTCCCACACTTCAATAAGCTCTTCATCGTACTGCACGACGACGGTGTTCTCGTAGAACCTTCCGTTCATGTCCGGCTTAGTTCCGCAGCCGTTGTAGAGTATGGTGAAGCGAAAGTTGCTCTGACCAGACCGCGGATGAACGTACACGCAATTATCGTGGCCATACTGGCCTTTGGAGAACACAAGCCCATTGAAAGGCCTATCGAACGACAACTGAACTTCCATGTGCTCTTTTGCACACATAACTTCCAGGTTGCGTATCTGAGGCATGTTCGCCGGGCGATCGTGTTGCCAGGAGTCGGACGTCAAGGAATTCTGCCCCATGGTTACCTGGTAAAGTCGAAATATCCCAACTTAGAATTTGAACAACCAAACTTCCTTGAAAAGGGTAACTGATACCGTTACTACAAGTACAACTGTTAAGCTAGACTTTCGTTAATAGATGATAGATAGCCAACCAGAACGGAAGCTGTATAGGTTTATCGTAAATTTACAATTAGAAATACATTATGCTAATATACTTGTGTGTACTTGTTCATGTATACATATATTTCATACGTTTAAAGTATTATAAAGTATGCAGTAAGTATCTTTGTAGCACCGAATTCCACTTTGTCGCAAATGCGTGGAAATAATCAGACTTCACTTGCCATTAACAACTTGAGCATGACATAAAATAGAAGTTTACCTGAAAAAGTGCAGCAGCGACAATTGGCACAACAAATCCTGGTAGGAATCCTCGGCTTTTCATTTTCAGTGCCTAGTGAACAGCCAAGATGTTATACTATTGTGGTCACAGATAATCTGGTATGGTTTAGTATTATATGTTCCAGTCAACACTTATTCATGTTGCCTGATCTCAGTCTCGGCATGTTTAGCGTTCGTCTTATGGAAAAGTGGCTACGCGGAAGTTGAAGTTAAGGTATCCGTGCTATGAAGTCGTAAACACAATGAACAAAGCGTAAATTCTTTCTGAAAGCTTCATAAACCCCCAACAATGAAGAATTTAAACCGCTCGTGTAATTCAGCTGAATCGCTGTGCGTGAAGCCAACTGCAATTGCGTTTCAATTCTTTCGCTTGCTCTAGTTGCTGGCCAAAACTGACCAAATTGAACTTTTTATTCCTTTCATTTAAATGGTCCGAGTTAGCGCAGCTTTTGATTGCCGTGAAAAAGAAACGCTTCAGGCCTTTTGTTTACCTTTTTTTCACTTAACGGTAAACGATTGTATCCAGTGACCGTCATGGTACTCTCCGTTACGCTGTGGTTAACTTTTTATAATGAGCTTTGTAGTTGGTAGTGTTTTTGTTAATTTTAACGATTACTCAATTCCATTCATTCAAAAAGCCTTTCTACATTTCACTACATAGCCGTCAAATGCGTAGGACAACACTTCAATCACTCAAGTATAATCCCTTCATTAATTGTAGCTGGAATGAATTAATTCTAATGTTAGTTAGTTAAATATTCGCAAAGATGGTACCGATGTTATACGCGAGATTGATGGACAATTTTGTGACCAGATTGTTTACAAAGGTACCGAAAATGAGAGTGTAGGGCGATGAACCTATCTCACCATATGTCGCTTTTTTCGCGTTCAGATTTTCCTTCACAGTCGTAACTGCAACGGTAAATTTACTTTCCGTTTTAATTATTTTTCAAATAGCTTGCGGCTTCGTAAATAAGCAATCAGTGAAAATGTAAGTGGAGAATAGCTTAACTGTACGTGTCAGGTGCATAATAAGATCGCTTCTTTTCTATCTAGAAGGTAACGGCCGTTACTTACAGCAAATGGAAGGTAACGAGATAATTTCGCAACAAGTTGGCATTTGATTGCAACAACCCTGCATGACTATACTGAATATCTTGAAATAACTGTAAATTGCCTTACAGAAGGAAATCCAATCAAATTCTGGAACCTAATTAAATAACAGTGTAAACTGTTACAAGAACTGGTCGTAATGAAAGTTGATACTTCATATTAATCAGAATACTACTTAGATGATTCTGCAAAAGGTATACAGAAATTACATCACTGTGTCGTTGAAATTTAATCACCATACATCAATATATGTCCGGTATCGCACTATCGCCCCACTTTCCAATTGTGAAAATTTAACATGATAACATATAAATACCTTATTTTCGTTAATTTTGCTGAGATTTAACTTCTTTCGGTCGGCTACCCACTTTGATGAACGATATTACTTTATCTGCTGCACTTAAATTGCAGCTCTGCACGACGAGAGTTCTCAGGAGAGAATGATTAAGTTTCACGGAGAATCGGGAGCTTCATGAATTGGTTACCGGTATCTTGACCATCCAAGTTTGACGCCCGCAGGCCATTCTGAGTGACGTCCAGCCGGGAAGTGCGCGTCTTCCGGCAAACCAACTGACGTGTTATTAGATACGCATAGCGGACTTTCGCCTTCACTTGGTTGTCGTGGTAAGGAAAACTTTAGCAGCATCAGTATTAACTTCGGGGCTAACATACTTTGGCATCACTTTCATTACCTTAGGTATCAAGTTCATCAAGAGGTAATTGGTCAAAAGGGCGTCGGTTCTATTGGTAAAGTAAATTTTATAAGCAGATTCAAAAACACGCATAACCGTTATGCGACGGAACATTAGAAACAAACGGTATGCAGAAGAATTCAAATGAAACGCTAGGCGACTTGTCTAAACTAATCTAAATACTTGCAGAAAAGTTCGATGCACGAGGTTAGAAATTCAGCATCTGTCCTTTCGGGCGCATACATCACATGTTACACATACTTCCTGAATCTTAACTCTCGGTTATAATTTTTCCTCCTTTCACCTTCTTCCCATCTGGTTTTGCTGTCCCGCAACGCCTCCATCGAACAAAAAAAAATGCTTCCGTACCTCAACCTTGTGTTATTTTACGGAAGTACCAGATGGTCTTTTTTTGGTTTTACTTTTGGACAACGAATTTATGTTTTCGGTAAATCTGGAATCGTAGTGCGCACAGGTTGACGAACTCTTCCACATCTGCCGAGGGAAGTCTATTATTAAAGGTTTGCGTTACGGTACACGTTAGTGCGAACTATTCAAGTAGAAGTGGCACTACCTGGTCTATCTGTTCATATATTTGATATCAAGTACCGGTTAAAAGCTTATCAACTAGCGAGAAGGACAACTGGATAAACTAAAGGCTATAAATTAATGCTACCACCAACAGACCAGTATCGACCACTTAACAATAAGTGTATGTTAATGTGTAGCTAAACCTTAAGTGCACTTAAAACACTTACATTTACCATATGCGATCATTTCCTTCGGTCTCAATTATACCGATCGTATAATCCTTATATCTGCCACCGTCGGCTTAGGACCTGTCGTAACGCAAGATCATGGTGTTGCCAGGTATAGCCTTAAACCTAAATAACACTTCGGTTGCACCGTTATAGTCAACATAATAAGATGTTGGACAACAACTTTGTTGAACAAATTTCACAGTAGATTAATCAAGCTCAGTTAGAAGGAAAAGGAACTTCCTGACCTGAACACAGCACATAAAAAAGAAGTTCTCTCAAAACTTCAAGCAGACATGCTTGACTTAATATTCACGTGCTCAGAGTAGATTACGGTTTATACTACTATCATGAAGATATCTGAAGTTCAACTCGCTGCGAGCCGTTTTTTGTTATTGCCGAAGGTGTGCTTTTCAAATGTGGTTTTCAAGGGTTTTGCTTGTTATGAGCGAAAAAGCAAATGATTCGTAGCCATCTGTGATTGCCTTACTGGGTCGACGCTTAACAGGATTGTGCATCGATTCCCTTTGATAGATGTATATGCAGTACAGAAAATATGTTATAGTTATGGAAGTACTCAGCGCGTCTCATGTTATCATTCCATTTTCATGGTTGGGATAAGTTGCTGCCACCACGTGCCAGATATATTAGCAGCTTGGCTTTTGATGAATGGCGTAAAAACGGGATACTAGTCAAATTGAAGAAGACAAAGTTCATCAAAGATGAACATTGTAGGTCAGCTACGACACTACATTATTTACAATACTCGGCTATTATAAGTATATCAGACAACTGAAGAAACACGCGTGAATGTTATGTATAATTCCTGTGTAAAAGTAATGAAGAATTCCTACGGAATTCCACTAAACGCGGTGAATCACGTGTGAACATAACAGTGGTAACAACTCACTGCATATTTGAGCCGACCCGTAATGAATCTCCCAACGCACTGTGAATATTTCTCCATACGGGTTTCTCTATCCCGTGCTCACAAGGAATGACGAGGGATTATTACTATCAATGGTATTTAGTAGCATTAGTTAAATTGAATTAGTATTAGACTACAACGATGCTTACACTATTTTTTTCTCTGTAATGATGTTGTAAATGAAACCTGTTTTTGATTATACTATTGAATTATCAAGAGTACTACGGTTCTTGCTCTTGCTTTTCACTCCAGCCTGCCCAAGTTTCTTAGCCTTGATTTTGTCTGTTAGCTGCTAAGTTAAAGCGAAAAGTTATTTCCTATTGATTATTTGAAAGTTTTCCACCTTTCGTGAAGTAATTTTTGTTTGTTAAAATGTAGTTTTCTGGGATAATCGTACAGTTGGTCCACTGGTTTATTACTAGGGATCCAAGGATATAATATTGTTTGTTCCCGTTACCGTATAGTTACATACTACATATTACACTATATTTACATTAGTTATACTATTATATTATGTTATATTATAAGTTATACTATAGTTACATACATACTTAGTCTACTTCAGCGTTTGTCCTTTTGTATCGTATGTTGGAGCATGTGATGTACCTTTACTTTCAAACTGTTGTAGTTAAAATGAAGTGCAGATGCAGTTTCTCATGCTTCCAAACTGTGGCCGATACTATTGAACTGAAGCTTGTACAGTGACTATTCTTGTACTTCCGAACTTGCTTACTATTTTTAGTAACTATTTTAATTTCAGACTACTTCCAAACTGTGAACGACTCATCGAAATCAAGCTTATGTGCTAAGGTGGATTTCTGTAAATGATGTCTGGCTACTTATATTCAGTAGTACAGTACTTACAACATCACATTTTACTTTCCTCTGCACTTGCTTTACTTAAGTTACCCTACCCTGCTCAGAAAATTATATGGGGACTGAGGGTTGACTCACAATTCAGCAGCAATAACCTTAAATTTGAAAGAGATCTTTTACTGACATCTATAAAAATTCATTCCGAGGATCACAGTTAGAAATAATTTGCTACCGAACAGATTTATACTCCATTCCAATCTTTGATGGTATTGGCGATTCCAAGACTCAATTGTGCAATTAGGAATTCGAAAAATTTCAACAGAACACATCAAATGTAAATTTATTTTCAGACGCTCGTTATTACAGCGCTAGATTATATTTGCCCCTCATATTTATTAAGATTAGACTTATCTAATTATCATGATGTATTATATAGTAAATGCATCTTGTTTTATTCAAAGTTAGCATTTATTTGTGAAATGGAAAACGTCTGAATCCCTTCGTAACATCAGCACCTACTTCAGTTTTTTTCAAATTTTTGAATTTTGGTATACTTAATTATTAATTACTATTGAAATTAATTGAATTAATTGATTACTATTGAATTGAAGAAAGACTATGAACGTTGGTGTACTTCATATAAAGTTTGAAAGTTATGTTGGTTGAAAGTGAAACTAAACAGTTTCAGCATTACAGAGAGGATGGTTCAGGTTTACTTGTATTTGCAGTAGGCTTGAACACGCATGACGAAAACAGAATAGAGATTGTTTGAATATCGTTACATTGACTCTTTTCCTAATCTGACTTGAAAGTAGTATTGTCCAAGTTAACATAATGTACTGTTGGTACGTTCTCATGCATGTTACGCCTGAAGTTCCCGTACTAAACGCTAGATGCCAGACGGGGAACTAACGCAAAGAACGAGCTGTCCCAATCGCAATTGAAACGAAACCAGCGTTCAGTTTCAGTTCAGTATATCAGTCAGTCAGTTCAGTTTTTTCTCAAATCGATAGCGCAGCATAGTGGCGAATAGTGTACTATATATATATGTTATAGTATAAGAATAGTGTTTCCGCTTTTAAAATGACCTTGGTTTCATATCAAGAACGTCACTGTAAAACTGTGACCCAAACTTTACAAGCATTTGGTTTTGCATCAAAGATGTCACTGCGGAACTGTTACTTACACTTTACAAGCATTTGGTTTCATATCAAGGATGTCATTGCGTAACTGGGACTTAAATATACCTCGGATGTAATATACATGGGACTTAAAAATAGCCTCGGAAACCCTTCTAGTTTTAACCCTAGCTTGCGGAAGGTGTGTGATGTGCAAAGGCACTTTAAAAATGATATTAAGTTCACTTCTAATGTAACAGATAAGTCCGTTCGCCCGCAGTGGAAATGAGGGCGAAATGTCCTGGGAATGCCCCCCCATGTAAAGAGGTAGGAGAAACGATTATACAGAAACAGATAGGGAATCTGGAAAAACGGTCGATAGAAAAAAAGGGAAAAGAGAAAACAAAACGTGGATTGGACAAAAGTGAACAATATGTCTCCATGCTGGTAAGCAATGGAGACAAATACATACTTTACTTTATCCATACCTTACTTACATTCATACTTTTTGTCCTTAGCATCACAACCGCTAGACGTAGGCGTAGACACGGTCATCGGAAACCAAAGAGCCTTTTTAAAAAATATAATACACAGTTGTATTGCTAGCTAGCCGCTTGGAATCCTAACATTGATTTCTTAGGCCTAAACACAATTTAAGCCTAAAGAAATGCCTACTTAGATCATACGAAATAGGGATTAATAGACTATATGTACATCTACGGGCACCGACGAGGCACAGCCTTCTTTTAGTATATACAGATTTGACGAATACTTCACGTTTACATATTATTGTAATTATAAATATAAGAATATAGCTGATATTGCATTAATTACATAGATCGCATACCGTATAAAACACAACAATAAAAAGCAAACCCTAAATAGCTTAGAACATTACTTAACTGTTCCATTTGTTAATAACTGTATGGAAGATATTAATGTACTTAGAATACTAAATGATGAACTTTAACCCAGCTAACAGAGTCAAAAGACTTTGAAATATTACGTGTGACTGGAATACTAAATAGACAAAAATATTGGACATGTAGTTACAGGTAAATTAGATATCATAGAAGATTTGGAAATACGGGAAGTAATGAATAAAGGATGCAAATATAGGTTAGAGAGTAAATTTAACTATACTCGCACAAAAAAGATGCTAGGGTTAGCACTAGATACTTTCATTAAGAATATTTGTAGAAAACAAGAAGCTACTGTAGATTCTTCATCTCATTGGAGGAAGGAACTGATGCCTAGTCTGCCGCTAGCCCGTGTAAGGTTCTTGGATAGGCTACGATCAGGAAACCCTTTCCTAACCGATAAGGGTGCAGAGGTTTACTAGCAGCCGACGAGCCGACCGCTAACCAGCCAAGAGTTGGTCAGCATGAACATGGTCAACATTTGATGCGAATAGGCGTCGTCTACTCTTTTCAACCTCCTGTGTCTTCTGTCTGTTTCCTTACTCAAACTTGGCCGAGGTTAACTAGGCACTGGTTATCTAGGTAAGGCACGCTTTCGGCAGCATGACCGAACCGATGAGGTGCAAACCTCAGTCAGGACTTCAACATACAATCTTGATTAGAAATCGCGTAGAAGAGGTTTAGAAACTAAAATATGTTTACCGGAATTGATCTCTCCAAGCTGGATACCCCCAATACCGGGTAATTGGTCTCCTGATGACCGCTGAAAAACTATGGCCTTTGTTTTCACTAGAGTTTTCTTTTCAGTTTCAGATTCTTCTTGCAGATTTTTCCAGGCAAGGTATAGGCAAAAGTTTAGTTAGAGTAAAAAACCACCTTTGAACTTCCGCATGCAAGCTTTGGCTTATGACCTGGCTTTTCCTTGGACCTGACCCTGATCTACGGACTGCACCTTAGCGAGGCACTGCGTTTAAGGTGACCAGAGCAAGCGTGTTCTGTTCGTACAGCCACCGCAGACCTTGTGGATCTTGAATTCCGGGTCTCAAACGCAGTTTTTCTTATTTCGTGTATTGATATGATTATATTTTTATTTTGTTTTTTTTTTAATAGAGTAAGTTAGATTATTACTTCCTTTATTATAAGCATTTGGTTTCAGACCCAAGATGTCACTGCGGAACTAAGACTTACACTTTTACCCAGTTTGATTTCATTTCGAGACCGACACTCTTGTAATGTGATTTCACTTTACAAGCATCTGGTTTCGTATCAAAGATGTCACTGTGGAACTGTGACATGCACTTACAAGCACTTGATTTCATCTCAAAGCATTTGGCATTCATATCGAGCATTTGGTTTCATATCGAAGATGTCACTGCGGAACTGTGACTTACTATTTACAAGCATTTGGTTTCATATCAAAGATATCACTGTGGAACTGTGACTTGTATTTAACAAGCAATTGGTTTCATATCGAAGATGTCACTGTGGAACTGTGACATGCACTATAGAAGCATTTGATTTCATTCAAGACCGGCACTTTTATAATGTGACTTACACTTTACAAGCATTTGGTTTCATATCAAAGATGTCACTGCGGAACTGTGACATGCACTATACAAGTATTTGATTTCATCCCAAAGCATTTGGCATTCATATCGAGCATTTGGTTTCATATCAAAGATGTCACTGTGGAACTGTGACTTCCGCTTTACAAGCATTTGGTTTCATATAATAACAAACATTATGAGTGTCTGTCATGTCCAAGTCACGTAAGACTTGACGTGGAACGCACTGCCTCCATAGTTTGACTAACGAAACGAAGTAGCTTGACTTCAAACAGAACGCATTGCTTTTTAAGGTTAACAAACATTACAACGTACTTGATTTGCAACGCGCATTCTCATTCTCAACTAAATATGTAAGACAAAGCGGTAGCCCTGCTAATACTTTGCGCAAGTTGTATCGCGGCATGATATAGCGGTACGTGCGCCATATAAAAATCTTTCTGTAGCGAAAAATCAGCTACGTACTTTTATATGGCTTATAACTGTCCCAATGCTGGTTCACGGGATTGTAGCCATTTTTTACGTTGTTCTGGACTTTTAGTCCTAAAACTTTTTATACGCACACATTTAGAATCACAAGGTTAATTACAACTGCCGTACAGCGCTTGCTAAAGTAACCAAAAAGATACCTTTTATTTGAAACTACTCTATTTTATAGTGTTATCCATGTCATGTAGGTTATTGATAACTCCCAGCTATATCAGCTGTACAGCGCATTCAATGCTGTATGGCATTTCGCTCATATCTGGCTATACCAGGTGAGCAGCATAACATACGTCCTAAATTATTTGTTCGCATAGAGCACGTTTAACGTTGTATATTGCATGTCGCTTGCTTTTAGTTACACTAGTTCAGCATGGTATGCGGGGTATATCTGTACCTGTTTACTTCATATCTGCCGGCAAACGCTTGTAGTTGACCGCTGTACATGTTGCACAGTGTAAATGTGTCTGGAGGTTACTCTGCATGTGACAATTGCGCTATATGAACATGATTAACATGAATGATGATAAACATTGAACACAAACACTGTAAGGCTGTTGAAATGCAATGAATTTTTTATATCTGATTGTGTGCAGTACATATTGAGCGATATTTTCTCTGTAATCCTTTTTTTTATCTAGTTTATATCTAACTGCATGCAACTTTGATATGATCGTCCTCATTTTGCTGGGTTTCGGTTATTCACCCATACTCCAGGTGCTGCATGTATAAAGGTGTTCTTTGCTATTTACGTTATAAAGCGTGATCTGCTTTAGATATCTTATGTAGCTAAGTTATTGCTATATACGATAAAGTGTTGCTTTACTGACGAGTATGCCATCAGCTGCTAGTTGGCTAGATAACCCTGAAGTTGGTTCTCGTAGTTTTGAAATAAAAATACAGCATCTTAAGTTTACATCGTGTGCAGCTGGTTCGCAAACTAGTCCAAATATGATACCAAGTTGCTTTGTAACCGTATTGTTGCATACTGCGTGGAATTTCATTCTGTTCCAGACCTGTCAGGTTGCTAGGTATATGATAGTTGATTAATCTACACTTCCATCTTGAATCTGCATCTTGAGTGTACATGACAGAAATGCAGATATGACAACTACTTTCTACGAAGAATGGCTTTCACTGAGATTGTTTTAATTTCTGATGATGCAAAAGAAAACGGTATGTAATTATTATTTGGAAGTACATGATAAGGTATCAACGTGGCTTAGAATTGTGTCCATTAGCGTCATCGGGAATCAGTAGTGATATTAGATTGAATTAAGTATATAGTTCTAAAACTATATACTTTACTAAATAAAAGAACTATATACTTTATAATACTATATACATCGTTTGCCCTTTCAGCTGTGGAAACTGACCGCCGTTATCAAGTAAGGAATTGTGGGGATACTTCAACTTCATGGTGAAAGTTTGTTAAGTTCCACGATCATATAGAGTTGCGTTAGAGTTCTACTGTATTGTCAACCACGGTAAAGAATTACTACGATACTGAGCAAACTGCAATTGCAAAGAAGCAACAAAGAAGACCACGATTCAGTTAACTTGGACAGTTTTTTTCTATAGTTTAATATTTTATTCCCACATTCGTCATGTCACAGTTCACAAATGACTCGGAACAAAAGCCGAATCGTTTAAGAAACCAAGAAACGAAGGTTGACAGAGCGGTCATTTGCGCGTTCCTTCAGCCTTTCACATTTTATACACTTGTAGAGTCTGGATTTGTGTAGTCCTTGGTTGCTGAAGGCAGAATAGTGAAACTGGTTGCTTGTTCAAGTAATGTGCAAGGAAAAGGGCAAGATACAACTGAGCAAGGCGCCCAAGACTAATAAATAAACAACAGATCTCTGTTCCTTTCCAATCCCAGAGTTGACAAAAAAAAGTTTGCATGAAAACAAGGCTTACTTCAAGCCCATAACAGTCGTACTGGCAGATAAAGATGAAATAAATAATAAATTATAACAAGAAAAGACATCGTCTAGAACTGTCCCTTTCTGTGGGCAAAAGCAGGATTAGCGAAAGCTGAGACCAGTGACCGGTCGGCTCCAAAGCTTCTGTGTCGGATGTAGAGGAAAGCAGAGAGGAGGCACGAGATGATGAGGATAGCAAGAAGGACTACCAGCGTAGCAGCGAACCCAGGTGAAGTCATACATATAAGCCCATCAGTCTCACGTCGGGAGGGGAAAACGATAGTGGTAGTGTTGTCCTTGGTCTGTTCCAGGGCAAAGGTCAAATCTCCAGTAGAGACAACCTGAATGATGCGGTTGATGCCAACGTCCTGTTTTTCCCCCTGCGAAACATCACGCTTGCTGCGGCCCTCTTCAGCGGAACGAGCAGTGCTAGGTTGACCCATCCTTTCGGAGTAGCCGTTGGGGTATCCCTGTTGGGGAAGAGTGCCGTCCCCGCTGCATTGATCTGGGCACTGGTAGCGGCAGATCTGGATGGTGCACTGGAAGTGAACTTCCATGGAGTCAGGGAATTTGAATGCCTGGAAGTGCGCATAGGATAGAACTGAGGCGGAAGCACCAAAGTTCTTAATCTTGGTAAAGCGTGACATAAGCTTGGGTCTGGTAACGCATCCTCGCTGGTCGACAAGCTGAATTGGTGCACGCTTGCCATCATGAGCCATGCAGTTCCGTACGAGCATGTCGAATTTGTTCTCATCGTCCTTGATAGCGAGAACCATGGTCATAGTCTGACCGATTTTCACTAGGCCGGAAACTTCAGAAGCCCAGGGTCCCTTGCCAACTTGGACTTGCATCCAGCAGCCTACATTGTCACCAGCAAAGTCCGCGCGGACAACGTCTAACATGTCGACGGGGAATGGACGGAAAGTTATGGATTTCTCGTACTGATCATGCCATGTGCAGCGAAGTTTGCGCGCTTGATCCCAGACTTCCTGCACCTGGGCGTCGTATTGGATGATGATAGTGTTTTCGAAGAAGGTGCCAGATCCAGACTGAGATCCGTAACCGTAGAGTCCATTTTCGGTATTACCAGTGGTTCCGCAAGAGTTGATGCTGACATCGAAGCTAGCAGAAGCGCGACCAAGACCTGTGTTTTAATAGTACATGTATGAGTAACTAAACTACAGTATTGTACAACAATGCAATTTACCTGCTGGAACATAGACGCAGTTGTTGTTTGCGTAGTGTCCCTTGGAGAAGATGATCCCGTAGAACGGCTTATCAAATTCGATGTTTACTTTCATCAGATTCTTCTCACATTTCACGTCCAATGCAACGATCTTTGGCATGTCTTGCGCCTGAGTAGCCCAGGGATCTGACTGTTGGCCAGATGAAGCCTGGGAGTAGGCAACAGCGGAGGCAGGTGCCACATCCTGAATGTTAGCTTGGTGGGAACCTTCCAAATAGGTGGGCTGCGGTAGTGGCTGAGGTACGCCGGCCGGTTGATAGTTGGGCTGAGGAGGAAGCTGCTGAGGCTGCTGGGGAACCACCTGATAAGAAGGCACAGGGAGAGAAGCTGCAGGCTGCTGATAAGGAGCTGGCTGGGGCGGGAGCTGAGCTAGCTGAGGAGGCTGCTGCTGGTAGGGAGCAGGCTGTGGTGGAAGCTGGGCGGGATAAGTAGGCTGAGGTGGAAGCTGGACGGGATAGCCAGGCTGCTGAGCAAGGTGAGCTGGAGGAGGAGGTGGTGGAGGGGGTTGTTGGTATGATGACTGCTGCGGTGGCTGAGAATAAACTTGCTGGGGCACTTGTTGCGGATAAGCTGGCTGCGGAGGAGGCTGTTGGTACCCTGCAGAAGGACGCGGTTGAGGTGCGTATTGAACGGGTTGAGGAGCTGCAGGAGCCGGATAACCTGACTGCTGCTTAGGCGCAGAGGGTAGAACAACCGATGCGGGCTGGACAGGGATCGGCAGCGGAACTAGAATCGGCTGAGACTGAGCTTGGTTTGGTGCGTAGGGTTGAGCAGGTGCTGCAGCATACGCAGGAGGGGCAGCAGCGTACGATTGAGCATCGTGAGCATGATGAGCGCCGTCCTTCTCTTCAACGTTTGTGCTTTCTAGAGCAATTTGATCCTCCTCATCATCAGTCTCGAACTGTCGTTTCTGGGCCTCTGGCTGTTCGGCTTTGGTTGCTGCGGCCTCAACTACTGCAACACGTTCTTCTGTGCCAGGTTTCTTCTCTTCTGCTGCGAGGACAGCCTGTGCAAACCAATAAAGCAATCATTAGTATATGATATAAACGAGATCTCTTTTAGCAACAATATCGACCTAGGAAATATAACCTCCGACAAGAATTCTGTACATATATAACTGAATTAGTGTGCGACAACTTGTTCAAAGTTGACCCGCAGGAGTCTGAATAATGTAGCGTGAATGTCTGATTCCTAATTGTCATTTTAAGTTGGGTCCTTAAGTCAAGTACGCATTTCCAAGCATTCAAGTCATTTTGAATGGAAGTGCGATATGCTTTTAATCATCTAATGTAATACTAAAACCGAAATATGGGAAAGGTAACGGAAATCGGAAATTGCTGATGTATTGTAGTGTCCTCCATTTCCCATTAGTTGCATTGTGTGCATCTGGTAGTTTCCGCATGATTCTATTGTAGCGCCAAGCTACCTATCGCAGGAAAGTAACCCAGTCGAACTAGTTATTCACAATAGACGACTCCGGCAATTCAAGCTTTAAAAATACTAACGGCTTGGCTTCCTTCAGTGCACAGGTGGTGGCATTCCAGAACTGGTCAAACAACTTCTGGGAACGGGAAGCGACTGACCGCTTAACCGAGTGCCTTAGTTCGCCGCTCACGTATGCCCTCGAATCAAACGTTTAATATGGGTAATACAGATCAAGCTGCGTTCAACAACTGTTTCAGTACAAACCGCTCTAAAGCTCTAAGAGCGCTCAATGGTAGTTCCACCAACGAAAAACTAGATTTAGTAGAGAGAGCTGAGAAAACCTGTTTTTAAACATTCAGGCCAATCTTGCTTGAGAAAGGTTCTACTCAAGTTCTCGAAGACAACTCCCCTCAAAGTTTACATATTTAACGTCAGTATAAGCATCTCGTCCTTCTATTGCCGAGTATGAATTGCTAACTTCAGCACAAACTGTTAGCATAGAATGTATCTGACCTCGAGGACTTTTTCCAAAAGAAATCTCGTCCGATTACATACCGCAAGCTACTCAGCTGTCAATCCCTATTCATTTCACACCGCGGACGTTTCCGCCTTTACAGTTACTCATGACTTATTGGGCAAAACCACTAAAAGTGCGGGGGTCCCGTGTGAGAATCTGAGGACCCATACCCTAAGAGAAGGTGAAGCCGCAAGACTTTGAATGAACAGGTTGGCGCTCGGTTAGGTTGGGCACGCTGTGGGGCTGCGGCCTGGGGAGACCAAGTGCCAGTCCCGTTATCTCTGTAACGGTCAATGGTATGCATTGGGGTTTCTCCTCGACCCGTCCTGCCCACCGGCTGGAATGCGTAAAAACATCCGACTTGTTAGCAAACCATGCGCGTCTCTCGGCCTAAATTTTCACCTTCAGTGCATCTCGTCGCTTCCTTAACACAGATTTTCTTCTTGTTGTTTCGCATTCAACCGCGAAAAACTTAACGACAATTTCGAGCAAACTTTTGTTCCTAACGAATGTTCCGTGACAAGTCCTGATTGCAAAATACGTCACCTGTTTACATATTCTTAGGCGAAAGATGCTATACAGATTGTTGTTACTATATCACGAGCACGCGAATCTTCTTTTGGAGATATCAAATCAGGAGTGGAAGTTAAGTGTGGAAGTTTCGGGTTAAACCTGACCCTTTCGACGGTACAAGTGCAGCAGGTAGTGGACCGACGAGTCCTTGACCCTGTTCCGAAACCCTTGTCTGAGACGAGTCTCTAGTTTAATTATTAGCCTACGGACTTCCTCAATAAACTGCATGGCTATTCACGTCCATAAAAGAGGTTCGTTACATATATAAAAAGCTGGCCTAGATAAAACAATCAAAGAAGAATCAGAATAGCAGGGAACTTGTGGAATGAGGCCATTTCAAAAGTTACGTTCGACAGGTGTTGTTTCTTTTTCAGCCAACAGGCAACACTGGCTCTTCAAAGACAAACCGTTTTGTATAAAATGAGTTACGTAATGTCACTTACCGCTGTGAATAATAACGCGGCTAACATAAGCCTAGTCCACATCATCTTGGATACGATTTTCGGCAATCTGCAAATAAATGAGTAAAACCCAATTTAGCTCAAGTCATTTGTCAAAGTTTGAGAAATTTCGAAAACCTGAAAGAGAATTTGAAGAGATTCAGTTAATCCCAAAAGTCAGCTGCTTTCAGTCCAAGGATGAACGGTGATGAGTGCACTTGGAACTTGACGCGCTGCAAGTGGACGAAGCAGAGTCTTAGAACGAAATGACGATAAGCCGCTAGTTGGCCTTCTCCTTTATACGGTCGGCTCCTTAGCGCAGCGTGACCTATACTGGGCAACGGTGCCAACAACACGTTGAGGAAGCTTGTAACACGTTCCAACCGACCTGTATGTACTGTTAAAGCCTGCCAGCCATTGGAAATCACCTTCAGCGACATCCTTTCCTTTAGCCAGCGATTTAACGCAACTTGCTGAAAATGCCTATTCAGTATTACGTCTGGGTTCATTCATTCGTAATCAGTACATATAGCTTAATTACTATGTAAACTTTAGTGTTAAACATGAAGACGAGGAAAAGCCATTTCGGTGTCATAAATATTCATTGTGACGGAAGAGGTATATGCACCAATAAGAGTGCATCCATGTCCAGTGAAGCGTTTCTATTCAGAGTGCCATATCCATGACTTTTTAACTATAATCATGACACGCACCAATAAAGATGGTTTCGTTTATACCGTTTCGTGAAGTGGTCCGCCAGCTTCGGCGCGCGACATCGCATCTATTACATGGGCTATGCTTCTCTTACCAATACCCAAGCAGAATGTTCCACTACTCTGCATGATTCTTTCAATTTTACATTGCTAATCACATTTACTGAATGAATGGTTTATTAAACAATATTCATTCGTGTATTTTCACCTTAACTTCATATAGGACGGGGCTATGTTTCCTTTAAAAGCCCCTCCAGACTTGATTCAACTTGGCGGACTGGTGATTCTACTAAGGTAACAAGTGGACAGACTAAAAAGAGGTCATAGGGACATCAAGGAACTGGGTACGCGCAGCAGCTTTTCACCGTACCAGCAGGGCGCACAGGTCGGAATGTGTAACTTGTTTGAAGCCGCCAGATCCTTGTGACGGATGTTTCGTCATCCCTTTAAAAAAATTAGCATTATATTGATATCTTAAGCTTTCGAGATAAAGACGTTTTTTTTTAATTATTACATATATTTACAGGTCCTTGGTTTTGAATGTTCATTAAGTTATTAACGTAAATTATGTATATTGCTCTTTATCAAATGAAATTTTTAATCTAACTTGAATATAATCGAACCTCTTGGGAAATATTCCGTGTGCTTTCGGGACTCTTCTCCTACTATAATTAAGCAATGTTTAATATGATCATTACGTAGACTGAAATGAAATATACTTTAGCCTGAACACTTTTTGATTGATTAAAACTGGGTTTTTGTTAATCAGTACTGTTACTGTACTTGTCAATCAGCTGCACTTACATGCATGTCCATCAGATTGAGTTTGATTGGTGGAACTGTGAATACCGCAATAGTTAGAAGAGGAGTAACATGCGTATTCAACGATTCATGTTTCAGCCTCTTGAAAACACCGACACATAAATTCCCTACAGATCAGAATTACAAGGAGGTAAAACGGACCTTGAAGTATAGTGAATGCCAAATACTGTTAAACATCGATAAACCAGAACCGATTCGCCGACTCTTGTAGGTGCGGCAGTTCAACAAACTGCATAATTGATCAGTCGCCTTTTAACTTGTATACGTCCTAAATCTGTCTGACGAATGATTGCCGCTTCCATATAGTCAACCTTAGCGGACAAACTGACTTTCTAATAACTGATTTTGCTTTTTAAGTGGCATTTCACAACTTGATGATTATTGTCCATATACCCAAGGTTCATACAACCATAATTAAGTCGAAATGCAGCATCGATAACCGATAATCGATAATCGATAAATTGCCATCCCATACAAAAACGCAATACTTTGCAAACCACCTGCAAGACGCTATTACATTCCATAGTAATAATATTTTAAATTGGTATTAAAATCTGCCCTTTCAGACACCAATGCAGAATTTATATTTTCAAACAAACTTGCATTTTTGACCCACTATATAAAGTAATATAATTTTAATGTAAATTAATGCCTTGGTTTAGCTCGTGTCCTTTGATTTGATCAATCCAAATATTCTTAAACAGGTAGCCCTAACCATTAGAAACGCTTAAGTATTAATTACCTAAAGCTTATCTTAAATTTAATATCATAAAGTCGCTTTCCCTTTTAAAAAAATAATGAATTTCAATTGATTTTCGGTTCTAAAACGTGTTCCTTTTTATTTATCGAGGGCCCCAAATAAAATTTAACTGAAAGAGATCAGTATGTAACAAAACTATGAAACAAAAGAGTAGCACTAAGCAGGAGTCAGGGTTAATTGAGTGTTTAAGCGGGGTTAATCGTGTTTTCAGCGACCCGGATTCCTTGTTTAGAATTATCCGTGGAATGGTCGATGTGATTAGGCGCAAGATTTGACTCTGTGACCTTTTCCCTACTTGTTGTACATCCCCAACACGTACAATCTGATCTTTTGCAGAGTGGCAAACTAAAGGTCAGTCTATAGATATTATATATATATGTATTTCAGTGCAAATTGGTTTCAATCTGGTTTGCCTATGGAACTGCTGATATTCGCCTAAACCAAAGCAGGCAGACGCTTATCAGTAGGTCGTTCAGTAGGTCCTCTGGTTTTTTCATTGTGATACTTTACTTTTAAAACTATGTCCTTTTCTTTTTGTTCCAACTACCTTTTGTAAAAGTAGGAAGAGGTTCGCTTTCACGTTGACCTGCATTCCTGAAGACTTCCTATAGACACAATCGTTCTTTTACTTCCCTGTTATTTAGTTCCTTCATTCTTCCCACTACTTTTCTTCTCGATAAAAAAAAGAGAATTTATTTCCGCACACCAGTTCTTTGTTATTGTATTTAGCAGAGCGCGGTTTTAAAGTTTCTCAAAACGATGGCCTAAATTCTAGAATTCCGGTATCGTTTTATATCTTTATACTTGCCCACTGCAAAACTAGAAGGTCGAAGACCTGCTGAACGACCTACTGCGAACCATCTGCCTGCTGGATTTAGGCGAATATCAGCAGTTTCAGCCGTTCCTGCATCGTATCTCGAAACCACTAGGCTTTCCCTCTTGTATATCTATAAATCGTGCCGTGACATAATCAAATAAACTAACTAGGGATAAAACTGATATCCTATTTTCTAATCTATAGATTTTCAGTAACATTTGAAAACTATGTTTTCCTCATTTCAAAAATAATTTATAATCGCGGAAAATATTTTGCTGATTATCTGTCAGACGCAGAAGTTAACTTTATTGCGATTTTTATGATAGTTAAATTTTTAATAGAATTAAAGTATCTGCAGATTATATTATATAACATTTTACCTGCGAGTATTTTAATGGGCAATTTTTTGAATATATTTAAAAGATAGAATTTAATCTCGAATACACTAATTTCCCCAAAGGTGCATAAATAGATTAATGTTAGTTAACTGGAATGTATTCAACTTTCTTTTCTGTCAACTTTCAAACATTTTAGATTATTTGATTGGCTTTTGAGATTCAGTTTATAGGTAGTCGTAATATGACTGTACTAGTAGACACAATAGGACCTTATTAATCCCAATCATTTTAAAATTAACTATTTCATGAAACATCAAGGGATGACTTACATATTTCGGGAACGCGCTTTACAACAATTGAATATTACTAAAAACCAATTAAATTCAACATAACATAATAACGATAGAAGACTCGTGGGAAAAAAAGAGTCCCGTTACATGTAGAAACAATATTACCTGCCGTTTCCCAATAAACCCATAATGTAACAATAACTTAATACTTTGTCGAACCAATGCGGTTGATAGGATGACAAGTTCAATCCGGAGTCCATGGAGAAATGCCAGAAACTTGGGTTGATTTGAAGCAAATGAGAGAAGTGGGTCATCTCCGTGAAGGAAATGGCGTCACGCGACAAAGGTCAAGGTCACTGCTCTTCCCATTCACAGGTGCGCACGTACCTTTCAGCGTAATCACTGTCATTCATTTGGTAAGAGTGCAGTTGACTTTTTTGTCCGGCTACTAATAGAGCTATTATTCCAATAGAACTTCCTAGGTTTTCCATACATTTCCCATTATGGTTATCACATATTCACTGTTATGGATCTCCATCTTAATACTACTGAACATGAATCAATATAATAGTAATCATAACATCAAGTTAGTGAAAACATTAACCTGCATTTGGTAGACTCTTCTTCATGTTTATTTGACGTTTTAAGGAAATTTCGAGCCAATCAACGAATGCCTTCCGTGTAGGTCAGCACCAAGCCCTAGGCACCCACCTCAAATTCCCGCGTATTGTAGTAACATCCACACGCATCTGGCCAAGAAATTCATTGACTGTGTTCATTCACTTTTATGTTAGAAATCACAAAGGGACTAAAATAACAGAAAAAATGTGTTTATGGTTTGATCAATAAGCTTAAAAGAGATTCAAAGAAGTCTAAGGTATACAGTATATTAGAGCAGTAAAATAAACGGTTCTTGCTGGGGATAATTTGATCGCTTATGGCCCCCATGTTTTCACTAATACAGCAGCCAAAAAAATACCGAGTGTACAACTCGTAGTACTTTGCACAATAGTCAAGTTTCACCGAAATCGGATTGTAAGTTTTGTCAAAATAAAAATTCTATAAAGTTAAGAAAAATCTATAATTTCCTACCATTCAGAAACTTTTTTGCGCGTTGTACATTTCTCCTTTTCCCTCACATAGAATAATGTAGTTAAATAGATAGAATTAAAGGAGATATTCAGAATGTCTCTTTGCCGGAAGGAATAAAAGTCCGCGTTCTTTGTACTTTTTGTTCTCTCTGCTGTTCTCCATTACAAGCGGAGCGTCATAACCACAGACAGAACAGTTTAGAATCGATTGCCACTGATACAGAAAAAACAAGAATTACCGGCAAGTTCTGCACCGTGTCATTTTTTATCGCATTCCACTGTTTGGAATTCTAACGCGTGACCAGCGCGTTTCGCCGCTTCACTGCAGCTCAAGTCCGAACAGTTTAACTGCCTACTTACCAGTGGCGTGCCAAGGGGAGGGCAAAGTGGGGCAGCTGCCCAGGGCCCAGGTCGAGCTAGGGGCCCATTTTTGCTGTCCGAGGGGCCCAGAA
>JAIQCU010000473.1:0-24475 GCA_022114935.1 Leptestheria dahalacensis | reverse complement strand
ACGTGTTCGTGTTTGTTTTGTATTGTACGCTCACATTTTTCACCTAGCAGGTGACAGGTCTAATTTTACACAATGAATGAGACTAGGCGACGAGTTGTTTCTAGGCCAATAGTGCCGACACATCTTGTAAACTGGCGATTAGTAATGCGCCTATCAGTTGTTCCTTGCCTGGACTTGCGCCGCTTACATCCCTTGCAAAAGTTTAGACCCATACACACTTATTTATCATGAGACCATTTAATATCGTTGAATATACGACGGTTAAATGACAAATACCGTAGGTGGTATCGATAGCTAGGTAAATATGGTAGGTGAAGAACAAAGATATGCTTATTTATTATTTAAAAAATTGCTTGTGTTATCAATAGTCTACTTGATATACAGACATTGATACAAACGCGAGTAATTTGAAATTACTAAAAAATGTTGAATATGGTTAATGTGTAGTTTAAATAACTATACTGTGAAATGTAAATTGTTGATAATAAATATCTAGCAACGGTAGGTGAAGAAAAAAATAATGTTCCGTGTAAATAAGGTCCGTGCTTTCACATCATAAGTTAGCTTAAGGGTAACCACAGCAAATTGGAATGGTCTGGGTTTGGAGGGGAAAATGACTGAGGAGAAATGACCAGCGTGGAAAATTGCAACGGTGTCTGCAGGACAATGCGGGCACGGCCAAAAGTAAACGAGGGAGCAAACGGTCACTGGGTTTCCTTCCACGGTCTGCAAATTTTTCTCCAATTCTATTTTGTCCAGTTGTGCTTCCTTTAATAATTGAAAGTTGCCGCTTCAGTTGGTTCATTAAGTGGCGAGCGCAAATATTTCCTGACCCACTTGTCTTCATGGAGCGGCCGACTATTCGAGCAGCAGCTTTCTCAGTTGGGCAATAACGGTTCTTCGTCAAATTCTCTACCAATCCTCTGGTCAATGGAATCCCAATCCAGGTTCACCTAGAGTTACGCAAGATATTGTAAACAGCGTCTGTTTTGCATTTCCTTTTCGTTTTTCAAACCTGTCTTCCGTACTCCAGAAATCGTGATTTGTTTTCGGATATTCCTAGGTTTTCCAAATAGCGCTGTCGATAGGCGATGACTATGTCGATACCGTTATTGTATTTCACTGCGAGATCCAATGCCCTGGAAATTACATCGTAGTTACAAAAGCGGATACTGTACTATTATTGAAAAGCACAGCATTTAATTACGCGAAGAACTCAATAAACGTAACATTAAGATAGTAAAGCACTTTAATCATATAAACGTACAAAAGTTAATTCAATGAGATTAAAAAGCAAAATGATATATAACATCTTAAACTGAACTACTGACTTTCTTAACGTCAGGGTTTTTTCAATTCGCTGATTAAGAAGGTAACGCAGATCAATATACGTGAACTTTACTTTTATGAAAATTATGATTTATTGATTAGCTTAAGAATACCAGGTACAAGTAACAAACGAGAACGGCTAACAAAGCGAATTGTACAGTTAATTGCAACTTCACGTATCCTTAGGTTATACCGTTCAAACAGAAACAGATGCACGTTGAGCATAATGGCCCGGAAGGTGAGTCCCGCTTGCAGCAAGATCGATTCCGCCTCCATCCGGTTATTCATTAGCAGCGCCATCTCGGCTTTGGCTACGGAACTATTCTTGGTGATCTTTGAAATTAATTTTTTTTTGTTAATTGACATTATCGAGATGACATTAGAATACAGTTACCCGAATTGATTTGACGAGAAGAACTTTATCCGGCTCGCATATTGCGGCATACGAAGCCTCGGCTGCGTCAAAGTTCCTGGCTGCTGTCGCCATGGCAGCTAGACACGCCCACAAGGATTTGATCTATTAAATGAGAAATCTGTATTTAATTACCGTAAAATATACTTTACAGTAACAAACATCTTATGGATAATGTAATTTCTTATGAAGAATTACATTAAATAAACATAATATATACTTAAAATTGTGCTATGATAAACATAAAAAGAATTACTTTTTCCGCGCTGCAGAGCCGTAAGGCGCGGTCCCATTGACCTTGAGCGACGTGCTGCTGCAACCGTGAATAGCATCCTGGTAACGGCAAGGTGAAGTGCACATCACTGCGTCGTAGGATAACATGGTCCGCGTAGAAACTGTCGAGAACAACGCCGTTTCCGTATTCCCTGCAAGTTGGTAAAAAATGAGGAAAGTGCCGATTTCGAGTAAACGACAAGTTACGCACAAAGCTCGCAAGGTTACGTAGTACCACGAATTGAACATTTTGTCATCTAGCGTTTACCAGCCAGAATTTGCTTTTCAGCCTAACTCGCGTATCTATTACACACTTGAATCGCCTTCTCTTCTTGTGCACAACTCCTGAGCTATTATCACTGAAGTTATGATCTGCATGGTATTTCGTAAAATAACTTAATTTTCCCACATGACTCGGGTCTAATTTATCCTATTATTTGTACGCATTTGGTGAACTGGTACAAAACCATTCAAAAAGCTCAGGTTTACCAATAGTACAATCTACGCATAGTGTTGTTTAACGTACGCCAGACTTATTCGGTAGAGGCACTCTTGACAGGTCCCAATCTCCTGGGCATTCGCCGGTGGATAGAGGAGAATCAACAGCTCGTCCTGCTTTGTGAACGCCAGCATACAAGAGTCGACGTTCCACATGAACGATGTGATTCCGGAGCCTGTAGTAAGACGTTAAAAACTGAGTTAGACGGTATAACACAGCCACGTAACTAGTAATATCATGGGTAGAAAAGATAAATACAACTAAATAAAAATTTCATGAACATTAACAATAAGGGATATATACGCGAGATTTATATGACTTAAGTTTAATGTTGCTCACTCAATACATGTATTTGCAATAGTATGATCAATATTATGAATATTTATTATCACTCGTCTATTTTATTCCTTAATAAATAAATACATTTATTCTTGTTAATGTTATTTATGTACCTATCTTTACAGGCGCTGAATTTTTACTACCCGCCGGATTTAACTTCAGCAAATACAAATCCCTTCCGTTGTCGATGAACGCAAGTCCGGCCGACAGTCGGCTGCAATCCAGCTGAACGGACACGATGCTTGAAGAATGAATGAAGGGGCGGTCGAAGGGGCGTCCGCTTTTTATGTCCCAAAAATTTACAACTGCAAGTAGGAAATGGAGTTCTTAACTGATTTTCTGGATTGCCAAAGGTTTTCTTCACCTCTTGTATCCGACTGGTTGACGATTACAAGTAGGTCGCTCGAAGCTGCGACACCGGCCGCTGTTAGAGCAGAGCTTCTAGCGTTCTGTAGTTTCAAACTAGAAAGCTGAGATCCTTCATAACTGAACGACAAACACAGCCCGCTGTCGATTACGATGAAAAGCCTGTAATCAAGTTAATCTCGTGTTAACCATACATTTTTGGAAAATATGTATGATTTATATATTTTGCTACTTTTGAGCCTGCACGATGAGGTCCGCGTTGCTTTCCCGCAGATTAACGGACACCGGATTCAGCCAGTTACCCTCCCTGTGAATGTGAATTTGCGATCCAGAAAAGACTAGAAGATAGCCGAACTTAAACGAGATTTTCATCACATCCTCTTGGTATTCTGCGACTTCAGAGACATCGTGGAGTATGTCGGTGAGCTTCACGGATTTGGGGGATACCAAAGTTGCTTCATAGTGCTTCCACTTTCGAGTTCTGTAAAAACAAAAATATAAAGGGTTTATATATTCAGCACAATCTGGAATGAATACAAGGTTACAAGCCAATGACGCTGAAAATTCGCACTCTCCCGCTGGAATCCCCAACAGCCAATTGAGATCCTCCACGTCCCCAGTTCAGGGAACATATGCCTCCTTCCGGAACAGAACTTAGTTTGCAAGTTCCCTGCATGCAATGGGTTATTTGTAAATGTAACTGCTTCTGCATCGTAAAATATGCCTTACAGTCAAAGTATTGATTAACATTATGGATGAAAACGCAGCGCCAGCTAAATATTGGCCGTCCGGGGAGAAAGTTATAGCCGAAACTGGATGTAGTAATGAAGGCGTTGAGATCAGAATCTGTCCTTGTGGGTCCCATATCTTGATTTTGCAATCCTCGCCTGCGGATGCAATTGTACTGCACGAACTGCACCATGTTACCTAGACGTTAAAAGATCATTCTAGAAATGATGACATCGGTAATGCGAAAAACCAGTACCTGGAGAATGACTCCATCGTGGGCTTTCCACTGCGTGTGCTAAACAGTGCCGAAATCAAATAATATTAGAAATGACGTTCTGGATACAAAGAAAAGGCGTGAGGGATACTTTTGAAGCCTGTGCAGTCGACTGATTTACTAGAGCTTTGCCTGCGGTGTACACGATGCTGGTTGAATGGGGACCCCATGCTGCACTGTATATAGGTGTTGAAATGCTGGCAACTGTAGCTCTCAGCATACCACTTCTTGACCAGATTTTAAGGACTCCGTCCTCACCACCTACCAATAAATTGCAAACTGTAGTCATCTTACAATGTTAAGAATAACTCTAGAGTATACAGCTCAAAAAGTTTGTTCCGTCGTGATTCCATTTACAGCTGAGGACAGCACCTCTGTGGCAGTCTACAGTTCTCTCGACTTTCCCCGATTTGTGAATCAGAACGCATTTTCCTACAATACTGAATTTGTATAAGAAATATGTGATGTAACCATTTTTGTTTAAATTACCATCAGCAGTTCCAGTAAGGTAAATTTCACCATGTCGTTTCCTTCCGTTAGCATCAAGGATGGCGGGCATGAGATCAATGTCTGTGGCATGAAGATCTTTTTTGAGGATAGTGATTTTGCTTTCGCCAGTCTTAACATCGCAAACGGCTGTTTTCAGGTCATTTCTGTAAGTAAAGATGTTGATGTTGCGATAGTTGCACAAAATTAAGTTATGTATTATAAGAAACTGAACCTGCAAAGAACGGCTTCGTATCTTGAATTAAACTCTACAAGAAGAACAGCGTCCTCCTTGCTGCATATGTACGTTGTGCGATGGTGTAACTGCATTTTTTGGGATGAATATTACCTTAAAAACGGTCTACAATTTTAATTTAAAAAAAAACACAACTGAACACGGCACGTCTGCCTTGTTTTGAATGTTCGAATTTTGTTGCCATGGTTACGCGACCTCTAGTGGCGCTCTTCACACCATGTAATGAAAAATTCTGAGATACAAACTAGGATCAATATAAAATTATTTTCAAAATTTGAAAATATCAACTTGCCCAGTATGGTTAGAAAATTCACTAAATTCAGAAAAAAATTATTTAGTCAAAGATAATTTCCATAAAATTTTACCAAAACGTTTCAACGGAAGTTGCAATTTTGACTCCTCAGGTCCTGTGTCATTTCTTACCAGAGTTGTTAACATGGCGCCGAAGCCGAAGCCTGCAGGTACACCACATTTTTCAATATATTAATAGGTTAACACAGTTAAATCATCCTTTATAGTTATTATGCTAGTTGTATATAATATTTCCGCTTGGTATATGTACGTTTTGGCCAATTTTTGATTATTTGGTGTGAGAAAACGAGAGTGTGATCGGTGAAGGCAACATGTGCTCGGTGTCCGTGCAGTCGTATCTTGTAACAGGAGAATTCCTGAAAACTTTCTTAGTCACCTATCCTTATTCTAATACAAAATTGATTCGAGATCTATATTTTCCAATGCAGCAGCCAAGGAGGAAAAGAAGGCGGCAGCCCCCGCTCCCGCCAAGGCCGAGCCTAAGAAGAAAGCCGAGAAACCCGCAGCAAAGGCCCCCGCTGCTGCTGGAGCTAAGAAGGCAGCCAAGCCCGCTCCCAAACAGGGAGCCTCTAAGGCCCTCGCTGCGCAGAAGAAGGTTTGCTGTTTTACCGATGTTCTGTTGTATTGATAATAATGAAAACTGGCTGTGCAGGTCCAAAAGGGAGTCCATGGCACCAGCACGAGAAAGGTCCGCACTTCAGTGCACTTCCACAGGCCCAAGACCTACAGGCCCCCGAGGAACCCTAAATACCCTCGTAAATCTGCGCCGAGGAGGAGCAAGTATGTTACCAGCTTAATTATTTTACAGTTACAAGATAGTTTTTTTAAATAATCGTGATGACATTTCTGTGGGAATCTCCCTGAAGCATAGTGATACGAGAACTTTAGCAGAGGCTGACGACTGTAAATCTTAAACGTAGCTGTAGTTAATTTAAGTGCGAGAAATACTCACCATTCTCTTGTACAGGATGGATGCCTACAACATCATTAAGCACCCTCTGACCACTGAATCTGCGATGAAGAAGATCGAAGACAACAACACCTTGGTCTTCATCGTTCACCCTAGGGCCAACAAGCACCAGGTTCGTGGATCCATCAAGAAGCTCTACGATATCGATGTTGCCAAGGTGAACACCCTGCTCCGCCCTGATGGCCAGAAGAAGGCATACGTCCGACTGGCCTCCGACTACGATGCGCTCGATATTGCCAACAAGATCGGCATTATATAAATGGTTTCTCTTGTACTGGCGAGGCTTGTGGAATACAAGATTTCCAAGGTCGTTCCGAAATCATTTGTGTATTTTTTCATATCCTACCTACTATGAACAGCGCTAAAAAGATCACTTTAGTTGATAGCAAGCAACTTCTCCATAGCTGAGATAGCACCCTTCCGGTAGCTAGCTCCGAAATGATTCCAGTGGTTCAGGTAGTGGAATAGTTGGTACAACGAAAGCCGAACTTCAAACCCCTCTTCTTTCGGAATGATTCTATGGTATTCTTCGTAAAAGTGGCGCCCAAAGCCGCCGAACATCTTGGCTATGGCTAAATCGAATTCGTGGTGGCCGTAAAATGAAGCTGGGTCGAAGATAACTACAACAGAAATATTAACTGAAATATAGAAAATGTACACAATTGCCAGCAACTCACTGGGGCCTCCCTTCGTCTCTGCACCGTTTCCACTCCAAAGATCGCCATGTAGAAGAGAGGGGAAGACTTTTGTACCTTCAAAATAGCGTGGTAATTTGGCTTTTAGTATAGACCACAGAGATTTCAACTCTTCGTTCTTTTCCTGTTGGCACAAAAATTGGGTTAAAGCTGCACCTTGCATGTACAATTGATTATACCGATTTCAGAATCATTCCTACTTGAGGATCTACCCTTTGCCTGGAATAAAAATCCTGTGGAAACAGAATATTATCCTCTAGCTGACAAAAGTTATGTACAAGGTAGATTTGAATACCAGCCAATCATTATTCCACGAGTTATCAAGTGGTATCCTTCCACAGCAAGTACTAACATGAAAACCGAATTTGGTTATGCGTTTGATCGGTTCCCGTTTCATGTTTTCCAGGTGCAACCTACAAAGAGGTAAACATCATACAATACTCGCTTTATTCTTTCTTGCTATACTGACTCGGTTACTTGGCAAGTTGCTGTCCAAGTACTCCTTCATAGTTTCTAAGTGGTCGCAAATCACGGTACTCGGCAACAAAACAGCAAGTTTCATCGTCACTGACAACTGCAAATGGACGCGGTACCATTATTGTCCCTGTTGCTGCGATGGCTTGGAGACTTTCCACCTCCCCGTCAAACATGATCTTGGCCTGCACCGCGAAAAAAAATTAATTTACTAGTCTTGTTTCGTACAGAAAAGTTAAGATAACCTGCTTACAATTCTTGCATCCTTATTGTATTTGACAAAGAGACATCCAACGTCAGAGTCAAAGATTGACGTCTGGCTGATGCAGCCACCTTTCGCCGACTTCCTAGCAGGTTGCAAGTATTGCAGGTTAAGTTGCTGTTTGATGGACTCTTGGAGGGACATTTGTCAATCTGATACTGAAATACATGCATATAATTAAGCGAGATGCAATTAACTTTACCGCTGTTTATAAAATAAACATGCGAGTCGAAACGTGTATAATACACTACAATACGCACATTTTAATATATAAATTACGGCGCAGTGTAACTAGATATTCTTATATGTTGTTCACATATTATTTTAACACATATAATGTAATGAAGCATAGGATCGAGTCGTACGTATTTCATTCGGGTGGCTTTCGAAAACGCGACGTATGAATGAATGTAAATAAATAATCCGGCAACACTGGTCACCAAAACAGTTCTCAACTTCGTCTGCATCTTGCGTTCTGAACTTGCAGTGAGCAGCACACACGTGGTTAAGTCCTGCAAAGAACTTGACCATCTTTTCCTGTCGCTGAACAATTTCTCAGAACAAAAATGGGAAAGAAAGGAAAAGCGCGTCAGGATAAGTTTTACCATCTCGCCAAGGAAACAGGTACGATCTTTTTATCAACACCATGCTGCGTCTTAATTAGCTTAAATCTTCGGATCAGTCGATGACTGCTGTACCACTTGTTGTGACGTGTCCATTTCATTTGCTCTTTAGGTTACAGATCACGTGCTTCCTTCAAGTTGCTACAGCTAAACCGCAAGTTTGAATTCCTGGAGAAATGCCGAGTTTGTATCGATCTGTGCGCTGCCCCGGGTTCGTGGATGCAGGTTGCGAAGCAGCACATGCCAGTATCCAGTCTCATCGTCGGTATCGATCTCTTCCCGATTAAGCCCATCCCTGGCTGTATCGCCCTGCAAGAGGATATTACCACAGAGAAATGCAGGTTTGTGTTCATTTCAAAGAAAAGCAACACTCCAGTTTTTATAATTTTTGGGTTTTATTGCGGTAAAATAGACAGTCCATCAAGAAAGAGCTGAAGACCTGGAAAGCCGACATTGTACTGCACGACGGTGCCCCAAACGTCGGTCAAAACTGGATCTACGACGCTTTTGTACAGAACCAGCTCGTACTGAGTGCTCTCAAACTGGCCACCGAGTTTCTGGTGCCGGGAGGATGGTTCGTCACCAAAGTGTTCCGATCCAAGGACTACCAATCCCTGGTCTGGGTGCTACAGCAACTCTTCAAGAAGGTCCATTCCACCAAACCCATGGCGTCTCGTATGGAGTCGGCTGAAATTTTCGTGGTTTGCCAAGGGTACAAAGCTCCCGACAAGTTGGACCCAAAGTTTCTCGACCCGAAGCACGTGTTTCAGGTAGTCGAATCATTTTCTCAGATAAATTTAAGTAATAAAATTCACCAGAAAAATATGAACACCAGGAAATTGAAGACGAGGAAGAGCAGCCCGCACTCAAGACAGACAAAAAGGAGAAACCCAAAGCCGAAGGCTACGAAGATGGAGTCACCGTTTTGCACAAGTCAGTGCGGGTTCGAGATTTCGTCTTTCAGGAAAACTTTATTCACGTCCTTAACACTGCCATCGAGATCGTTTTGGACGACCCTGAAATTGCCAGTCACCCCTTGACGACGGACGAAGTCAAAGAGTGCTGCAAGGACATCAAAGTACTGGGCCGCAAAGACTTGAAAGCCTTACTCAACTGGAGGAAAGCTGTCAGGGAGGATCTTGAAAAGAAGGCCAAAGCAGCTGACCAAGAAGATGTCGAGGCTCCGCCGCAGTTGGAAAAAGGTGCTGGTGATGATTCGTCTGAAGAAGACGAAGAATTGACTAAGATTGATCAACAGGTGGACAGCCTCAAGGTATTATTGAAGCCGTGCAGTGGAGTTTAAATTGACCTTTGATTAAAATATCTTCTTGGTTGTATGAAGGCGGAGCAAGAGCGGGATCTGCGGCGCAAGAAGAAGCAAGTAGCCAAAGAAAGGAAAAAGCTGCAGCAAAAGATGAACCTAAAGATTGTCTTGCCTGGAGACAGTGGTCCAGTCCAGCAGGAAAAGTCGCTGTTCAGTCTGACGCAGATCAAGAGTGGAAAGGTGATTATGGGTTTTCATAAACAAGCATCGTTTCGTACCAGGTGCCAGTAATCAAAATACAAATGATGTAGTTGTGCATCATATTCATATAATATCCTGCGTACGTTACAATATTGAAGTTCTATTCTTGTTTGATAGGCTAGTTAGATTTAATGTTAAAAAAATAGGCTTACCACGTTTAAACTAGACATTAATTGTCGTTTATGTATCACAGGATCTGAGCAGTTTGGAAGACCAGAGCGCCGATTGTGTCGTTGACAGTGATGAAGAGAATGACAACCAAGTGCCCAGACCGAAAAGGCTTCGTTTTGAAAAAGAGGCCGGTCACATAGACAGTTCCGGAAGGTATTTTTTGTGCGGTTTACCTCGTGGCCGACAACATCTACAATATCAGCTTTGTTTTAGATTCTACCGTGGTGAAGACGACAGCGATGAAGAGCTATCTTTTGAAGATTCCGCTGACGAGTACGATGGCGACATACATGTCAACTCGCTTGGTAATAAGTCACCTAGTCCATCAAAGTATGTGACGAGACTTATTGTGTAATTTTCAATTTCAATTTGAAAACCGTAGGCTTCGAAGACAGCGACGACGCGACGGGAAAAGACGAATCGCCTGGCAAGAAAGTGCGATTCTCCGATAAGGTCCTCGTCAAGGAGATACCTAACAAGGCCAAGGGGAAATTGCCCAAGAATGGTGTGACCGAAGAGCCAGAGAAGCCCGACAGTGAGGAAGAGCAAGGGAATCCATTAATTACCGACCTCTTCCACGGCGATCAGAATCAGAGACGCAAGCGTAAAGCTGATCTCTGGTTCGATAAGGTCAAATGTTTTTCTCTGAATTAATTGTTAATTGCAGTTGATTTTTTTCTTCAGAATAGCAATTAAAGCAATACTCCTTTAAGAATACTTGATACTGGGACGCAGCGAAACACTGGCATAATTACATCCGTATAGTAAACATTAAAATATTTAAAAGAATAAATATTTTACTAATTAGCTCATAACAATAGGATATAATATTGCGAATATAATTTAAAATATTTGTATAGGTTTTAAGTGACCTGTAGTAACTTGATTGTTTATCACTGCAGGATGTTTTTCGGAATGTCGAAGACGAGGCTGACGAAGATGCTGAGCTCGATCTGATGGCTCTCAAGTACGGGGCGAAACCGGCGGTTCAGGTGAACGGTAGCGCAGACAAGAAGGGCAAGAAGAAGAAACGCCAACCCGAAGTCAACGACAATGAGGACCAAGTCAGCGACAATGAAGACGAGGATTCAGACAGCGACGATTCGGACTCGTCCGATTCTTCCGGCAGCGATTTCGACATGAATGAAGACTTTGTCGGCAAGAAGAAGAAGGCAAAGAAGAGTGGCTCAATGGAGATTGTCCCGCAGGAGAAAGGTACTATAATAATAATAATAGCCATTATCATCTTTACCGTTTATTTGCCTTTATACAAAAAATTAGTGTAATGTAGTAAAATGGGTAGTGTTTTAATTAGGTTGGTTTATGATCATCGAATCTGGCGGCTTAGAAATGTAAATGAATAGAGAGGCAGATAGCTGGGTCCGTAATTGTAAGCCATACAGATAGATGTACCTACAAGAATAGAAAGTAAAACGCCAAGATGTTTTCCCGCAGGCAAAGGACGCAAGCTGAGTTTGACTCCGGAAGCCCTGGCGCTGGGCTCCATGATGATCGAGTCGAAGAAAGCCAAACGCGACATCCTGGACCAAGGCTGGAACCGATACATGTCCGATGACACGATACTGCCAGAGTGGTTTGTCGAGGACGAGCGGAGACATAATCACACCGATTTGCCCATAACCAAGGAGCTCGTCGACGAGTACAGGAACCGGCAGAGGGAGGTCAACGTCCGGCCCATCAAGAAGGTTGTCGAAGCCAAGGCACGTAAGAAGAAGCGCGCGCTCAGGAAAGTCGAAAAGGCCAAGAAGAAGGCGTCATCCATCGCTGAAAACATGGGACTCAGCGACTACGATAAAGCTCAGCAGATTCGACAGTATGACCCAATTCCTTTACTTAATCGCAATTCCTTGTTTTAAAACTTCACGGTTTAGTTTGAATCAGGATTGTCCGATATCACAGTTTCGTGTTATCGATCGAATTGGCACAGTATATCGATAGGAGACATTGGTATCGATATTGACTTCCTTTTCGATATGATAACGATGCGATTTATCAAACCCAAAAAAAGTATCGAGATATTCAATGTCGATATGGAATTATCGGACATCCTGCTGATAATATCAGTATTAGCCATTCGATTTATCAATAAGGTTTTTCAACATCGATACAATGTTCCTTATGGTTAGTCAAAATCCTTGTCGATACGATATACTGAGGCCAAAAAGTATCGATATACCAAAATTTTTTATATCGATATATCGGACAACCCTGGTAAGAATGTTGTCTTTTGGATATACTGTACAACGATGTGTTTCAGTTCGTATGTGCTAGAATTGTACTTTTATACAGGATTGTGACTCGACATTATTAACATGTGGTTTGTATTGTCTTGTTGCGAATTGTATTATTTGGAATGTCCCGTATACTTTTATTTTAATTGTAAACTCATCGTAGTGAAACTGTATTGAAATTTGCGTTTACGTATCATTACTGTTGCCTGTTGGTGAATGCTTTCAGGTTTTTCATTTCCACATAGCATCAGAAGCAATTTAGACGTGTTTTCTTTTGTTTTCCCTCGCAGGATTTACAAGAAAGCACTGCAGGAGAAGAAGAAGGACGTGACTTACGTGGTTGCCAAAAAGGGCCAAACCGGCCGGAAAGCCGCCCGACCTGCGGGCGTCCAGGGCCGCTACAAAATGGTCGACCGTCGACTGAAGAAGGATACCCGCAGCAAGAAGGCTGCAGACCGGAAGAAGAGGGGCAAACGCAGGAAATAGATTTGCTACGCTTGCGCTGTGTTTACCTTTCAAGATCCGTGGGGATTTTCAATTTGTAAGCAGAGAAAACGAGATGGATATTCGCAGTACATTACAAGGACGATGCGATCTTATCTTTCACATTTGCTTCCGTTTCATTTCATATTTTTTAAATGAATCGCGTAATGGAGAGGCGATTTGTGTTGAAAAAGAAAACACAATGACATTGTTGGTTTGCATTTCGTCTTATCGGCTCGGAAGATTTGTCCACTTTTGTGAATCCTTTTTTTTCCAAACTCGTATTGCCCTTGTCGTGTTACACTGACTGCGTCGACTTCACAAAGCGTCGGCGAATGGGTAATTGACTGCCAGACACTGGGTAAAATTTCAACCGCTGCAGTGTTATCAAGAGTTATCGATTGATTAAGCTGAGCATAATCGATTGTGAATCGAATCTGTATCATCCAAACTCGACTTAGTTCAAAAGTTAAAGGTTTTATGAAATTGCTTTCCAAGTTTAGTTCAAAAATTTGAATGTAATGTGTGGGTTTTTTTAAGTGATGATTGCGTAATCTTATTTCCCTTTTCGTGAAGTTAATATCAACATTCGTTCAGGGGAGAACGACACACTGGTACTATTAGTGTTACCGCGATGTAAAGTTTATATTAGCTGAGTTATCTTAATGATCGACGCTGTAATGAAGGTCGTTTACAGTATTGTCCTTCAAGTAAGTTATGTTTGAATTCATCAGGACTACTTTAAACCTTTTCTTCGCCCTGTTAATTTTATGATACAAGAACAAACTGCGACACCGGGCGCGCTTCTTTTTTTCCTTACCGTTGCTGAAGCGAGTGCGCGATCCTGAAAACTAATAGGATGTCAACGCTAACTTGTTTGCCTGGACCCTGTTTGTTCATACAGGCTTTTTTTTTTACTATCCGTGTATAACGTTTATCCACTCTTTTTTTTACAAGTCTTTCCTGCTTTTTTATACTTAATACCCCGCTGTGGTTTAGTCACTATGAATTATGAACGAACTAATTAAGTAGGGTCTTCTTACGCGAACCTCTGCTGTTGACAAACTCTTATCTATTTAATGATGTACAGTCTAGAGCAGCAAAAAGGGTCCTGGGTGGGGGAAACTTACCTGCTTATAACTGCCACAGTTATGCAGTTACAGCAGCCCAAAAAATACCACGTACAGACTCAGTAGCAACTAACACACTGATCAAGTTTCGTTGGAATTGGTCTCTTGGTTTTGCCAAAATTAAATCCTGAATATTAAGATATTACCAGCACGCGTTGAATTTTCTTTTTACGATATGTTGCTGAAAACTCAACTCAACTCTAGATATAAACCCGACTGAGTTCTGAAGAAAAGCAGCTTTAATAGTGTGCTGGTGAATTGTATGTATACATTTTGGGAAAGAAAAGCTGTTTGCGCTTTAATGCGTACCAAGTCAGGATAATAAGGAAAAAGGAGAAAGACCGGTGGAGAAAAAGAAAATAGGATCCAATCCCTAATGGATCAGCGGCCTGGAGCAGAATTGGGTTCGTCTTACCCAGCATAGGAAGGCCATCCAGCGCATCTGATTACCGAGTGCATAGCCGCGCTACAGCTAGGCTTGGGCCTGGGCGTGGGCGTCAAGTGTGTGTTCACATACTGGCAAAACAGTTGAGCTTCACTTTGCTTGATTAGCGCCCGCTGGACCCATCGGTTCAAGTTACTTTTTTTCACGCAAATATTAAGAGGGTTAGCGTGCCCTTGTCACCTGTGTTTCGACAATACCCTTGGTCATTTAGTATTAGGTAACTAGCCAGATGGGCAGATAGATAGGTAGGTAGATAGTTAGATAGATGGATAATTAGATGTAAACTACATAGATATATAGATGGATGGACAGATAAATAGATACCGAGATAGATAGGTAGAAAGACAGACAAATGGATAGATGGATAGATAGATGGATAAAATACATAGATATATAGATGGATGAACAGATAAACAGATACCGAGATAGATAGGTAGATAGACAGAAAAATGGATGGATAGGTAGATAGATAGATAGACAGGTAGATGGATAGATCTCGTACGTCCGCTGGTTATTAGTTATAATATACTGCTCGTATCATATTTGTTCTCGCTGCTGTTACTGTCACCAGATCGTCATTTACCTCGCCGTAGTATCTCTAAATGTTATTACTGAAGCTTAACCCTCAATAGCATAGCATAGTAGTAAATGGTAATCACAATCATATGATCAATCAAATTACAATCGATGGTACCACTGTTATAGTCTAGGACATGTACGAAATGTTTATAGTTGCATAACAATTACAGTAGTAACTATAGAGACAGTAATAACATATAAATTGTATCCGTATAAAATACATAATAGTATATAGTATAGTAAACATACTATATGCGTACTAGCACGGTACTGTCATTAGTTTAGTATAGTAGTAGCACTTATTATTAACAGATAGTATACGGCTGGCCCACGGTAACATTCACTGCAAAGTACTTATATATAGTATATATATAATGTAATATAGTAATGTATATAGTTCATTCATAAGATATACGAATTTAATAGTCATATACTGTTATGCATCACAGTAGGGTACTTATACTTAGTTAAGTTAACTAGCATTAGTCACTGACACAGCGTATAGTTGGCGCCTGGCTATCAGCTATAGTATCATACCAAATCTGAAAAGTGGATTCTTGGTTATTACTAGTTATTGTAACTCACCAGTAATTATTGTAAGAATCACACCCACAGTATCGTGATCTTTGATCATTGTTTACGAAAGTTTCACAGAAATATCGCAAATGTGAAGCTGAAATTGGGACGACGGAGGATACCACTTTCTGGGCGCAAATGTTTACAGTTGGCAGCCGCTGACTAATAGGCAGTTCTACACCATTACTCGTGCTGAAGTTTCTAGAAGCTATTCGCACACACTTTTTTTCTAAAGCTGTGCAAACTTAAATGGGAAACATAAAACAACATACTTGAAGTTGGTTTTACTAAAACGGTTATAATTGCGCAAACCTGTACAACACGCGGAGCGCAATTGTTTCGTGGAAGATTATGATGGTCAGACGTCTTAACATACTGTTTGAAGACTTGTCGTAAGGTTCTAACTTTTAGTGCAATCGACAGAAAAAAGAGCGCCTGCGCCGTTCTAGCCCGGCAAGCGTGATTATTTGACTAGACTTGCAGGAGCCAAGTGTTGCACCGAGTCAGTATCTGGCCGGTCGCAGTACCCGGTCCTTTTATTATGTCCCAGTCTCGGTAATCACGTGTAGGGTAGCTTTGCTACCTACTTGAACTTCATTCTATCCGGCGAGAAGCTCGACGTACTAGTATTCATCGAAGAAAACGGTAAGTTTTTGATTGATTACTTCAGAGATAGAACCAACTGAATGGTGCCTAATTACAGTGGACTACATGTTGGGAGGGGTGTTGCGTGTGTCACCGCTGAATCTTAATTAGAATGCAATGCACAATTTCCGGACGCGTCTGCTTTTTCATAGGGTTTCCATCTCGTCTTTGTCAGGTCTTGTTGAGCGTCAACAGAATTTACAACAATAGTCGGACTCGCCGCGGTTCCAGATTTGGCTTTCTCTAGTCTCCTTGCGATTGTTGGTTCGTGTGCTGCATCTACCGTAGACTTTTGTTGATGGCGAAATGCTCTCGAGTATAATCCGAAGTGAATGCAATCTCATCTTCTCTAACGGCCATTTTGACTTTGCCATTGGTAATCTTTTGTTGACCCCCTCCCCCCCGGGGGGTTTCACAAACTTTTATTGGCGACTCTTTACTAAACCGTTGAGACAGTTATTTGGTACATTAAGTTAACTTGGATTGTACGAATGTTAGCATTTCGAACCGAGTTGATTTCACTCACAAGTTAAGATGCCATTACATTAAGAGTGTCATAGAATATCCTGACGATTCTTGGAAATATGTTACCGGTTGATTCTGCCGTTGAAATATTGGATACACCAAATTGAAAAACGTTGCAATTATTTCGAACTTTTAGGATTTTATTTTGGCTAAACTAACAAACCGATTACAACGAAACTTTAGGTGTGTATTAAGTGGTATTAGATGTACATCCAGTATTTTTTGGGTAGCGATAGCTTTGAAAGTGTAGGAGCAATAAGCAATCAACTTTTCCGCATTCCTCTAGACTGTACCGGAAATGATGTAAACTGACGTTTAAATACTGGCAGTTTCTATAGTTACGCGGCATACTTGAAGAAGAATGCTTATACAGCTTTTGGAAAAGGCCTAAGCCTTCACTTGCAATGCGTCACTAGGAGGAGAACCATTTGATATATCCAGACATTTGTACAAGTCCACGAGAAACGGACAAGAGGGCTGACCTTTCCGTTACGCTAAATGAATAGCACGCTACATCTTGGTGACATATTGATACACTTAACAGCAGTCACCAAACCTGATGGCTTGTGTTGCCTCTAAGCTTTTAACGGAGATACTTTTTCCCTAAAACAGATTGCCTACAGTATCCACAGCTAATTTTTAATCGGGTGATGTATGCATTTATATTATTCCCTGTTATAGATTAACCCAGCTCAATACTAGCGGTATATATACAAGAGTAGAGCAAAACAAAAGGGTTCATGCTGGGCGAAAGTTAATTGCTTATTATTCCTAGGCTTTCAAAGATATAGCTATCCAAAAAATACTAGGTGTATACCTAGTACTACTTAATGCCCTTGTGAAGTTTCGTTAAAGTCACTTTGTTAGTTTAGCCAAAATAAAATCCTAAAGTTCCCGCCATTCAGTACCCTTTGTTGTTGTTTTTTGCATTAGACTGTACTTGGTGAAAGCTTATTGCGCTTAAATATTTCATACTTAAGAATTATTCAACTGTACGTGGCTTACACGTAATAAGATCAACTTTGGCAACCGCATCGTTTCAAAGTTATGAAGCAGGAGAAGCCGCGCGAAAAGTTGACATACAATTCGGTTAGGCAAAAATTTATGACGTTGCAAAAACGTCCGTTTGATTTTATCATGATTTATATGACTTTCACTACCTTCCGTGAACGGGATTCCTCCAATTTTCGTAACCTTCGACAGTGATGGTGTCCAAATCGTTGAGGTTATATACTGACCTCCTGAACTTGAACGAAATCAGAATACAGGGCAGTTCATATCCAAGTGAATAGCTTTTATGTAACAAAGAGCCAAGGTGTCAGAACACGAACACGAGAGGTAAACCGAGTAAAACCAAGTAAAACTAGAGAAGATGAAGATGATGATTACTGTAAAAACAGGAGATCAAAGTTGCGAGAAGAAAGTCGGAACCAATTGTGAGTGCATAGGATCGCACAAGTCCTTCAGTGATGCGGAAGCAGAGCACGTTTCATAGCGAATCCCCGTGCGCTCTCGTTCCTTTGTCACGACGTTTCCCAGGAGCCTTGTGCACATAGCCCTTGCGCGTTGGTGAATACGTTAATCGCGATGCTTGTCCTTGCGAGAAAAAAACATTGCTGCGGTTTAGTACAGTCCGTCAGAACTAAACAAAAGGGGGGAAAGATCGCTTGCTTGCTACTCTCATACTATCAACGGTAGTGCAACTCAAAAAATACCTAGTGTACAACTAGTAATGCTTAATGCACTGCTAGAGTTTTATTGAAATCGGTTGATTAGTTTTGCTAAAATAAAATGCAAAAGTTAGGAATAATGATAATTGCCTCTCTCATTCAGATCGTCGTCAGTAGGTGGTCCTCTTGTTGCTGTGCTGATATCAGTTTTGAAAGTCTCGCCTTAATATCTTCCTCTTCTGGACCCATAGGAGAGGGACAAAAGAAGCCTCAAGTAGACAATTTGTTCAGAGGACGGTAGCCTAGTAAGCAACACGTGCGCTCCATCTAAAATAACGAGTTCCTCTTAAACATTGTCCTGTTGTCCTTCAGATGAAACCTGTACAAGGCGCGCTGATTGAAAAACCTGCTGATTACTACTGAACCCTCTGTTTCCTCTGAGGGGTTGGACACTGCCGCTGTTGCTATGCTATCGAGAGAGTCACTGCGGTAAGCATTTAAAAAAACCACCCCAAGTTTTGGGCAGTGCACAGCTGCGGACAATACGTATATGTTTGAGGAAGTATGGGTCTACGCGCTAGCTTTTATCTTCTAGCTTCTATCTTAGCCTAATCGATGTATATCAACCACCCACGTTTGAAAATGTGTTTCTATTCCGGCGGGAATACGAGGGATATACGATGCGGATACCGTTCTCAAGATTGTATTACAGGGGGGAAAAGTTGCCTGGATTTACAAGATGCAAACCATAAGGTCAATATATAGTCCTTTGTATGACAACTGTTCTGGTTTTCACGTGTTTTACGTAGTGTTTTCATTTGCGAAAACCGCGCTTTTCTCTCTGCTATATATATAGCGAATCACTCGTGGTTACGACCGATTTATTGCTACCTGTCTTAGTGTTACTCGAGGCTGGGGCGCCATAATTCAAACTGCGCGCCTGGTATTAAACACTTGGTATTCCTGATCACGGATAAGGGATGTGATACACGGGTACGCGTTCAGGCCTTCCAGTTTAGGTTAGTTGGCCAACAGGGGCATTAATGACGCAATCTGCTGGGGCACTTAGTACTCGGCATGCATGAACTGCTCAAGCCAATATCAAGTTAACTAACCTAAGCTTAACCTTGTAAGCCTAGGTATACTAATCATAATCGTTCTGCTACGTGACGCTAAATGCCAGCTAAATGGCTAAGCTATAGTCTTAACTCAGCTTGTTTGCGTCACTGTGAAATAATCCTATGCGAAAACCAACTAGAATTTGCACAGAAATCGTGGGGGAAAAAACTTGAAATCCGCGAAAACTATAAACAAGAAATGTATCATAAAGATGCACGTGACATGATAATGGTAAACCTATGGTCATTCATCACTAACTCTTATTGTATTAATGTGAGAAGTACCTCGCACACGCCCCTCTGGAGAGTTGCCAAACCATTAACCCGAACTAATCCAGTGCAGTGTTTTAACTTCTTCATTATTGTTTGAGACAGATACAAACGGTGAAGATCGCTGTTTCTTCGTGTGCTTGATAGCCTTAAGAGAAGACAGGCCACGTCGCTATGACCATGATGTCGCCATGGTCCGTCAGAGGGTCGGCATTGCACGGCACGGAAGCAGTGGCCTTGCAGTTCACTGTGCTGGCCTTGTTATCACTAATAGGGACAACAATCAACGGATTGGTATTTGCAGTGTTCTACAGGAGACCCACGCTACGTACATTATCAAACCGGTAATTATTAAAGGCCAATATAAGTTCACGTACACTTCTCCGCTGGCGGCCAGAGGTGCACAGCTAATTGAACTTTGCTTTATGTGCCTGTCTCCTGAGAGTTTCGCGACACGGAAATGCTAACACTCGTACAATATCTCCTCCATCTTTAGTGCAACAAGGCAAGCGGGGCGGTTTGAATGAATTATCAGCTCCTTTTACTCCTTAACAAGTCAACAATCGTGCGCTAATGCCTTTGAGGCATCAGTTTTCAGTTCTGGGGCATACGATGACTTAATTGTCAAATATGCACCAGATAAACGGATAAGTAAATGTGCTCACGTAAATGTTATCAGTCGCCTAAACGAAGCCCTTATGACACGTTGAGATGAAAAGGTGAACGTAGTCGTTGAAAATTGACTGTGATTTGTTCTTTTTCTTCTAGTTTCGTCCTGAGTTTGGTCTTTGCCAACTTGGTGTGCACACTGATCTCGATTCCAAGTCACATCTTGGAGCTGGCAACGTGGTTACCAACGGCAGGTCATCAAAGTTTACAGGGATTGACTTCGATGATTAGCCTGGCTTCAGTGCTCTCCATAGTTCTTATATCACTGGATCGATACCACGCCGTCAACACTCCGCTGCACTACAGTATCATCGTTACGCGCAGAAAGAGTGTGGTCATGATAGGTTCCGTGTGGGCCGTGTCATGTGCCCTCTCCCTTCCTTTGTGGTGCGGAGCCATTCGTTTAGGCCCAAATAGCTGGCCACTTAACAGTAGAGACGCTTTCAATACTTCAGGGTCAGGGTACCCAGCGCACAGCAACACTAGTCAGAGTGGCTACCAAGTGGAAAACAGGGTTCTCGACATGGTTTACGCTGTTATTCTACTTCTCCTAGGGTTTGTGGTACCGCTGATTGCTCTGTGCTGGCTCTACCTGTGCATGTACAGAGCGGCTTTGAAAAACAGCGCACGCACTCGGCGCCAGTCTCTGTGTTCGAATGCAGCTACTGAAGCAATTCATCCTCCGGGAGTAGATCACGCGCTGCACGATCAAACTGCTCCGTCGCTGGCCGAGGCTTTAACAAAAGCAGCAACTGCAGCCGCTGCAGCTGCTGCGGCCGGGGACAATAGAACCTCACTTCGGTTCAGTGCGTTACCTCACAGGCATCGCGCCAGCATTCCTAATTGGCAAGTACGACTAGTGGCACTGCAGCATCTCCTCTTTGCTTTGTTGTGGCGCGAAGAGGGAAGAGCACTTCGGACGACTGCCATGGTGATTCTCTCTTTCATCGGCTGCTGGTTGCCCTATTTCCTTTGCCTAGTGGTCGATTTGCAGGCAACATGGATGTTCGGCGCCAAACTGGCTGCTTTCACCAACGTTATTGCAAGTCCGTCGATCTACGTGTACCGCAACCAAGTCGCACGCAGAGAAGCCAGTCGCGTACTGGCACTGCTCTTCTGTCCGTGCAGGAAAATGACATACACTTCGTCAGTGACCTCGCCGTACCCGGTGTCGTTACTCTCAGAACGTCTGAAAGCCAACTCAGCTGTCGTCTCCCGCCGTTCCAGTCTTGTCAGCTCGAGCGAGTCGCCACGCAAGGGATCGGCTGAGAGTAACCCGAGTCAAGGGACACCCGTTGCTGGCTCGGGCTACCCGACCCCTGGGCGACTGGTGGTCAACTGGGTTCGTGACGGTACCGCTGAATGCCAGCTGGTCCCCAGGGAAAAAAGCGTGCCCAGTAGGAATTCTCGTGCTTCGTCGACCAGCGATTTACCGATCGAAGAAAAGCTCGACCAGCAGTGGCAACCGGAAGAGCGGTGTTGCGTAATGCGGCAGCGTGCCACTACTGTCACCGGTGCCCTTAACGAAAACAAGTACAAGCGGAAAAGCAGTCGAGACCAGAATAACGCTACCGGCTTTGCTAACGACACGGGTGGAATCAACCATCAAACCTATCCTTCCCTTGATTTTTTCGACACGGGACTCGAGGATTTCAGCAGGGCAGCGTCGTTTTCCCGTTTCGTCTACCATGGCGGTGTGCAGAAAAGTTGCTCCCAGCCTTCGGCCACAACAGCCAGGAGAAGAAGGACTTCCTCGTTCTCTCGAGTTTTGCTCTCGCGGCATAAAATGTCGAAAGGATGCAACCCGGCAACAACAACAACAACCAGTTACGAAGTAAGCAGCGTTGCTAGGGGTGCAACGAGTCCGCCTCAAGAAAAGGATGTCGCCAGTGTTATCACTCAAAGCCAGGACTAAACTTGCGATTCTTATCGATGAAAAGATAGCCAGGGTTCTTCTCAATGTCATTAGATCCCACACCTGTTTCAAGTTGGAAGACAGAAACTGAAGTGCACTCCTCTGCTGTTTCACGGGTAATGCGAGGCCAGACAATTACTAGCGACCAACTTTGGCCGAGAAAATAAAACGATCAAGTGGCGCCTCTTCTATTGATTTACCTTCTTCCCCACAAGGTTGCAGTTGAGAAACTTGTGTTGCTCGGGCGTATAGTTGAGTTTTTCCTCTAGGCTGTCTTCCCTCCTGGCAAACGCTTGAAGACACCAGCAAAATCATCACTGTTATACGGCTTCCCTTGTGCGAACCACTTATTGCAGCTGTTTTCTGTGCCAACCCCGCTTAATTGAGTTTTGGCTTCGAGAGCGGTTCTTTTTTTCACCCCTTCGAGCTACAAAAGAATTGTACCTTCTTCTCAAACAAAGAACATTCTTATGGGTTTTTGTGAAACCTCCGACAAACGTATTTCGCTGCGTATACACTTATTTTACTATAACGTGATTTCGCATCCATGTACACGCTGATGGAAACGACTGACATATAATACATGCTGTTCGATAAGGGGCTGAACGAGCTAATGTTGATTTAGTCTCGGGGGGGTTTTGCTACACATATAAGCGTCTTCGGGATAAACCTAATTGTCCCATGTTCTAATCAGCTATCACGCACCGAGCTGCATGGGACTTGTAGACTCTTGTAAAGTCAGTGTAGAAATGTCACGAGTTTAAATGAACGGTCTTACAGCTTTGTTTTCGCCCTAAGCTAAAGGGTTAAGATAGCCCCAGTGTAAAATTCAAACCACCGGCTATGTGGGTCTTCGTAGAATTGATATATCTGCTGTTTCTGTATACTGCTGCTGCGTGCAAGTCCCATGTCGCCGAGTACTGTAAAAGGAAAGAAATCCAGTAGTTAATTTAAAATTTCAGTCCCGGTGGTATATATCGTGCTTTGCCTTTAGTTGGTGTGTGCTTTACTCTTTGATGAGCTGCCACGACATGGCTATACTTTAAGTGCACCGAGAAAATCGATCGGGGGCTTTTCCTAATGGTGCCATCAATTTAAGCGGAATATATTCAAAGCCCTTTAACCTATGCATGAGCCACACATACAAAGCTTTTTTTTGGGGGGGCGTCTATTTGAAGTAATGTTTGACTGGCAAATTCTTGGAAATTCTCAAGTGTTATGGTCTCGTGTTGATTCACAGAATGTCGAACCAAAGTCGATAAATCTGGTAATAGATCTTGTATCTACTTTCNCATTTATCTTCGATATCTCCTCTCGTGTATCGAAGTTGGGTACCCCCCTCTCATATTAGCTTCCCCATAGCTGAGGACTAACAGGGAGCGACCGTGCAGTAATTCCTGACCAGCTGGGTCCACAACTAGACAAGGTTTATATGGACGATATATTCTACAGTTTTAGCGCAATTGAGTTGCAAAGGGGAAATCCAGCTGGTGCCAATATGAGTAGAGGGCTAATGAATGGGTATAGGGCTAGAAATAGGAAAGCGGTATTCTTCTTCAGTTTATTATTAGGTTATAGTAGTTCTGAACGGAGCAGAAAGTTTAGTGAGATCTTACAAGTGTCAATTCAGAAACGCTATTATAAACTGCGAATACATCGCGTTATAACGTCATACTTGCAAATTAATGGAAACTTACTGTATTAAAAGAAACACAATGGTTATTTGGCGATAGATTTGAGGAATACTTTGAACAAATAATTTACCAGTGTGCCTTTTCTAAACGACGCCATCTAGCGGACACTCGATCAACTACAACGGTTCGTGTTTACATGTTTTTGGCTCGAAACTCGCTTCATTCATCTTTAAATTATTTAGTTTCCCTAGCCCTTAACTAAGGATGGATAATATCCTTGATATTATTAAAAATCCTATTTTCATCGGAGGACTAGCCTGTGGTCTAGGTTTCTCGGTAGTTTTTAACATGTTGAAGAAGACTGATGGTGAAGAAGCAGCAGGCCTGTCCGAGACGTCGAGTTTGACTGGAGACCTGCGCGACATTCCGCAAGATGACGAAGAGGTAATACTGTCTCCTTGGGAAGATAGCAAGTTGAATTTTAACCAGAGAAAGTTATAATTCCAGTGCGATGGACCTGCCGATATCGGCTGTTACAAACTCGTACTGGTTGTCAGGAGCGACTTGAA
>JAIQCU010000472.1:0-47670 GCA_022114935.1 Leptestheria dahalacensis | reverse complement strand
GCAGCTGGCTTTGTAATTAAAATTCTAATTGTTTAACTAGCACGGAAAAACATCACGACAAAAAGGGAGTCAGGGAAAAATTAAAAAGAAATAATAAATCGATAACTCCGCTGTTTTTTTTTTCGATTTGCAATCATAAAAAGGATAATAGTTCATAATTTCACCACTAGGTGGTCGGTGTTTGTTTACATTTCGACACCGTTAGATTCAAACTTTCATGGAGCCCAAGACGAAACTCGAAATTAGTGGATCCGCGCTGTCTTTTCTTTATTTCACCGCTGCGTCTTCGATATCCAATAGCGTAATAGATTACTGTCATATATTGAAAATAAAAATTATTTGATTGGTGTTTGTCTACAGGAAGGTTTTCTTCTGGGAACTCGGGAACAATGCAAAAGCGAGCCCTTGTCGGATACTCAGGACGCTGTCGTTGCCGAAGATATTCACACTAGTATGATTAATTAATTACCTGGGTTAAAATCATTCTTTAATTTATATCTGTTTAAGAAATAACGGGGATTTTGGAGTGGCCTGACGAGGGATCACGCTCGTTTTACAGCGCAGCGGGAGACGTGGACGAGATTCAACTAACCCGCGTTAAAGAAGATGTAATGGTTCTTTATATTTAGCACGTTTGCTTGTATTGACTGTTTCGTTTATTTCAAAGCGGGATTCTTATGTTGTCGGTTGGTACTGCTTTCGCAGAGGATCACTCGCCCTGCCTTCTGTTCGCGAACTTCTCGTTCATTGCGGACTGGCCCAGCACTTCAGTTCGGCAGACGTTAACTCCTTCGTTTTCGCCCTGGTGCAGAGTTCAGCCTCCGAACAGTACGACACGCACGACTTCACGGCCAGATTCTTCAAATTTTGCGGAAAGTATGATGGAGCATGTTTCATAAAAGGTTTCACTGTTCTGATAACCATCTGTAGTCAGTGGTGCGGGCTCAAGGGTTCCGTAACGAACGTAAGCTACAACGACGGAACGTCGCCCAGGAAAAGGCACTACAGGCAGCGTTCCGCAATTCCCCGGGAAATGTTGGACGAACATTGCTCCGAGGACTCTTCACCGTACGAAATTTGTTGTTAAGCATAAATCTTAACTGCAAAATAATATAAAATGGAATATAATAATAATATAACATATTAGTAGTATATATATAGTAATACAGATATTTAACTTGTGACATTTAAGTAGGCAGCAGCGGATCGGCTCGCTCGCAGAGCGCATCTTTCGTCAACTGCACGAACACAGCCAGACGGTAAGCGAATTGCGGGCTGGGATTGAAAAGCTACAAACATCAAAATGAAATCCGTATTGCTCGTTCTTTTATCCGTATTTCTCCAAATAAAACAAAGGGTTTAATGCGAATCATCCTTTTGGTTAATGATACAATATATAATTATAATGTATTTTGGTATTATGTATTATAATAGCTATCAATTACGATAATTTGAATTAGGAGCTTCAACTGGTCAGATGCTCGCGACGTATATTCGTTTCACCAGATAAGAAAAAAACAAGGCAGGAAAATGTATCAATTGGTAAGAAAAGGAATGATTCCTAAAACTTGATTATTATTTTAAAAATGCGCCCATCGTTTATCTTTTTACAACTTTATTTAATCTTGGGAACTGCTGGTCGACGACGTGCGGGTCGTACTTCTGGGTCGCTGCAAGGAAAACCGCAAGTACTCCGGAATGTCATGCAAATTATCCTCCTGCGGTGGGAATTTTGTAAATTTCTTTAAATGTATCGTCATTGACGAGAAATGTATAAAAGAATTTACCTGAAGATTCACTAACGGAGGTGACAGTCGCACACCGAATGTTGTTGGCCGTTCGTCGGGATTGGGCGACAACATCGTCCGAAGCAAACAATGCTATCAAAATAAGATTGAAGGTAAATTCAAAATAAAGTATTTAAAAATACACATTTTGCAATAAAATTAGAAATCATAAAAAAGGGGCGGTGATTTTTACCTCTTCGGGATATTTCTCTGCGAATCCTGGCGGGAACTTCAGCCTCCTCAACTGCGACAGTGTGTTCACCTGCTCCATCTGCGTACTGAAGGGCCACAGCAGTTCGAAAAAGATCAAACCCAGCGAGTAAATGTCCACTTTGTGATTATACGGCTTTCCTTCAATCTGCAATAAGGCAAACATGTTTTAAGGATTTCTTAAGGGAAGTAATAGAATAGAACGTACGTGACCAACCATGACAAAATAAAGCGACACATCACAATGTAACGCTAAGCAATAACCAATTAAGCATACTGTAGCAATCAACGAAGAAAGCGAAACCATATAATCACCAAATCTACGACTGTAATATTGTATAATAGCTGGCAACTATCCATCAGCATCGCTACTGCGATTTCCCTGTGAACTAATACGAGTTATACAGCAAGTAAAATGTCAGGGTTAAATGCTAAACAGTGAACTTACCACTTTATAACTAACTTAATTAATGGCTAGTCCAATCTAATACTTCAATAGCGCACTTTGTTAAGTAATGCTTCCTAAACACCTTCAACAATACATTCATTTCTAATGTTACATCAAGTTAATCATTTGGATAGGCCGACAGATGTATAGATAGATAGATCGATAGATAGGTAGAGAGATAGACAGGTAGGTAAAGAGATCTACAGATACAGATACACAGACAGGTAGATAGCTAGATAAATAGATCTACAGACAGATCGATAGTCAGACAGACAGATAGACAGATATACAGGCAGACAGATAGATAGATAGATGGATGGAATGTACAGCGATTTTCATACAAGGTAAAATACCTGTTCGGGACTCATGTAGAGTTGGGTTCCAACTTGGTCCGTATGCTTAAAAGACGGAGACTCTGGAGGGAACCAAGCCGCAGTCTCTAGAGCCGGTGAGCGGCCGACATCATCGCTCATAGCCGTAACCAGGCCAAAGTCTCCAACCTTGATGGACCCGTCTGGAGCGAAGAAAATGTTCGACGGTTTCAGATCCCTGTGCATCAGCCCCTGAAGATGGACATACTCGACCGCCTGGATGATCTCGTTGAACATGTGAAGTACCTGAAAGAGATCTCTGTGGTTAACATGCGTTCTCAGCCATTCCCGCAGGCTGTCCTTGCGACACAGCTGCATCTGGATATAGAGGAACATTTTCGACTCGAATGCCTTCTTCTTCGGCTGTAAACTGCCCTCAGACTTGGCTCTCGATCTCGACATCGACTCTCCCTTTCGGCTGAATCCTTCGCTGCAGGACTGCGACTGAACCTGCGATTCAGCCTCGCTGGTTTCACTCCTTCCCGAACCTCCATTCTCAAAGACGATATCGATAGACCTGTTTGAAGTCGGATCGTTGGATCGAGTTTTTTCAAAGACAATATCGATGGAATTCTCTGAAGTCGGATCGCTGAATCCAGTCTTTTCAAAGACGATATCGATGGAGCTGTCTGAAGCCGGATCGTTGGATCTAGTCTTTTCAAACACGATATCGAAAGAATCGTCGATCCGCTTATTGTTATTTAGGAAAATCTGGCTAGTTGTATTGGTGTGCAGTCTGAATGGGTTGTTTGCACGTGGCCAAGATTCGGAGAAGGTCACCGAGAGGTCATCGTCTTCTCCAGTGTTGTTGGGGGTCGGACCGGTCAGGTTCTCGCAGTCGATCCACCGAAGATCCTGCTGTTCCTGCCATCCCGGAGGCGGGCATTCCAGCCAGGCGTGGAAGTAGCGCACGATATGCGAATGATCCAGTTTGGCCAGGGCACGTACCTCTCGCATGACTTTCTCTCGAGCCTCATCGCTATTGGGCAGCTGGATTCTCTTGACAGCGTAATGGCAGTCGTCCAACCGATTGCGCGCCTCGAATACCAGTCCGAAACCGCCTCGTCCCAGGCACTGCACCGGCTCAAAGTCGGTCAAATAGCGCGACGTGTACTCTGGAGAGGCCGGGGGAGTGATGGGTACTGGAACCGGTGGAGTCGGGGATTGCACGACGACGACGTTCTGGAAAGCGTCGTTGCAATCGTCCGCTGTTTTCGGCGTTTCTTGTTGCTGTTGCTGTTGATGTTGTTGCTGTTGAGCGCGCTGGCGTTCCATCATGGCCTGCGCCATTGTGGGTAGAAGAGCGACCAAGTGACGCTGCAGTTCGACTGCCCAACGCTGGCGTAGCAGGAAGACAACCTATGATTTACAAATAAAACATCACATTACACACCAAATTAAATAACAATTATAATATGATAGTAATTATCTTTGAGTAGTTTGATTGTAGTTTGAATATTACTATTATATTTTATATTGATATTAGATGACGATTTTACTGATGACGAGATACAAATATAATTATAAGAATATTTCATGCTTTACACTGACAGCCGAAATGTCGAATATTCCACCAATAAATCGAAACTAGGGATCCAATCCAATACTAGTCGTAAAGGCTTTCCACGTGACAATATTAATAATTAATTAATTAATAATAATAATAAATAATAACCACAATTAATAAAAATCCAAACAAGTTTTAAGTTCCTTTCGTAACAATTCCCAGATTGTTAACTTTAGCCGTTCGTAATTTACTTCAGGGATTTTTAATTAATTTGACTGGATCGGGATCAAAGGATTACCTGTCGTGTGATAATTACGTGGAAGATAACCGCCGTGAATAGACTGATGAAGACAACTTCTCTCCACCAAAACCAGAGGGAAACGATGACGATATGAACTGGTGTGCCGCTGCCTCCCTCCCACCACTCGTCGTCGTCCGGCGGCGATTTGGACGCAGAGTCCGATTTGTCCTCGATCAACGGTTTCTCCGTGCTTTTCTCGCCGTACAAGTAAAAACCGCGGTCTAAAATACAAAATTTTTTACAATTACAAAAACAGTTTAAATGTATTTTTTTTAAACTTAGAATTGGCATTTCAAATCAATTCGATACAATTCAGTACGTTCGAATTTGCCCTTTTTAAGTCGTAAACATGTACAAACTTGACAGCATTTTAACCAATCTATCTATCAATCTATCTATCTATCTATCTTACAATCCAACCATCCACCTACCTTCAAATTTTAACCTATCTCATAAAGATAATGATGTTAACCTATTTAGCAATTACGCTGTCGTAGATTATACTAGCTCTAACATTTCAATCGTTTTTAAAACTTGGTTAGCTGAAAGTGTTATAATCGTAATTCAGTATAAAGCTTAATGACTTCACCGAAAGGATAGTCCGTCTCATGTCTCACAACTAAGGCAGTGATGCGAGAATCGTCTTCAACGATTGGCTCTGTCCGCGATTCCTCCTTCTCTGTCGACGCTATCGTGAAACGTCCCGGACGCCCCGTTATTTCCGGTAAAGACTGGGCATTCTTAGGTTTCCACGGCAACCGCGGTCTCGGCGATAACCTGTCATTCAACGTTTACTTAATCAACCCGTAATAAGTCGTTCCATAACTTAACATTAACATCATGTATTTAAGCTAATCAATGAATTCATGTTAACTTAAAACAATAATTAACAGTGATTATTACTGAAATTTCGATTGAAGTCCGTCTAGATATATAGATAGTTAAGTAGGTTGGTAGATAGATAGATAATAAATAGATAGATGAATAGGCAGATAGACACATATATTAATGCTAATTACAACATCCGCCACTAAAAGGATTAATTAGACTAAATATAATAAAACAGTTATTGTTACATGAATAAACGAGATACCCTTTCTGATGGACGGATCCTGCCAGGGCAGCTTCCTGCTGCGCTGCTACGCTGACAACCGACAGCAGCCTGGCATTCTCCTGGACGTACAGCTGCTTGTTGTGGATACCAACGTACAGCATGGGAGGCACCAGCGGTTCCGAGCCCTCCACCACTTCTGGCTGATCCTGCATGCTGAACAGGTCCAATTCTACCAACTGACCATCTATTAAGTAAAGTATCACCTTTAGAACGGTACTAATTCCAATAGTAATATTTAATAATAATTATTAATATAATACAACAATATATAATAGATAGATACAGTAGATATTTTTTTAAGTTACTGCATTATTGTTATTAAGGAAATCACAATTAACACAGTGTTAGTATTAACTGAATAGAGTAAATATAACGTGTCCCGGTCGAATGTTGTCAGATCCCAACGGGCCCCAGAACCCAATTGGCATAGACACACAGATAGGTACATTACATAGATAGATAAGTAGAGAAGTAGATAGGTAGATAGGTAGATAGGTACATAGATAGATAGACAGACAGAGAGACATATTAGTGATGGTTTGGGGCCGGTTGGGATCTGACAGTAATTGTCCCGGTTTTTCTGATAGAGTTGGTAAGCTATACCCGACATGCGCCAAACTTTCACCACGGGGCTTTCAAATTTCTGCTGCCATCGAACGTTTGAAGGCCTGCTGCTATCCACGCCAATAACGATACCGTCTGGAACCACAACCTGGAAACAGACGATTTACAGACTGAAGGATTAACCTTTCAAGCTGAGTTTATAATTCATTGGTTATTGTAAAATTTACAGCGTAAGTGGTTTGGAAATGTAAGTAATGCCTGATATTATGTTAATCCTAAGTAATATCTTAACCAACTAATAATAGCTTAACTAGTTAACTCGAACCATAGAAAACTTTTTAAAACCTAAACCTACTTTCAATTCAACTTGGGGCAGTTTCGAATTTGCACTGCTGTCTGTGGCGTAATCAGCATCGAGCACTTCAGCCGAATCGACAATGTCCTTCAAATGGCACTCGAATGACTTGACGCTGTTTTCTCGGCCGGGGTCCCCTTCATCGCAGTCGGCAAAAGTGTCCGAGTTCGAGTCAAGCACGACAACGTCGTGCTGGCCAACGCTGAAGTTCCAGCGTTCCATCCCGGTACGTGGCTCCACGGCGCGGACTGTTTGCGTGTGACGCCTGACGATGAGGAATTCACCGCTGGAGGTGACTCGTTCCGAAGTGGTTTGGCAGCCCTGTATAGTGCACACGTACTGCAGTCTCCCTGTGCGGGCATCCAAGCCGTACGTCCTGCTCTCTTTACCACCTGCAAGAAATAATCATTACTATTAAAATTAATTACAATTGGAAATTAAAATACCAAAAAAACTTAGCAAATACAAAAATAAATAAATGAAATAAAATAATTAAAACATCGTTATTGAACACGAACACGAGAAAAATAAGAAAGTGGTTAACACTATTTACATGATGGAACGTCCGAGATAACTAAAATGAAATGTTAATGTAATAGAAACTTCATTAAGTAGACCTGTGATTATCAGTTCGTCAGATAGCTGGAACGACGAATGAAGAAGAGTCTCAGCGGTAATCGGAATGGGCTCTATGGCGTCCCCGTCGAACTTGTACAGTCCTCCGTGGAGAGACGGGATCAAACGAACCCACTGGCCTTGGCTGCTCAACTAGATTTAGGAAAACAAAACTATAGAGAAGAATCTACTCGAGTCAATTTTTAGTACAACAAAGACTTGTCCTTCCTTGCAGGTTGGACTTATTCCGACTGAACAGTAATATGTTACATATTGCACGGTACCAATGAGGCCGTATCATAGAAGTACAATTAAACTAGAAGCTGTTACGTTTAAAAATTTGCGGTATCGATCTTCAATTACGTAGCTCGAGACCGACTTGCTTATGATCAATACAATCTTATACCACGTTCATACCTCGACTTTCGATATGCTGGAGGAGAGAAGTCCCAACGGTCCAGTTCCTAGGCTCCACAACAAGTTCCCCTCATCCTGTTCGTCGAGGGCGGACAGTCGGCCATCCAACGTGCTCACCAGAATCAAGGATCTGTCATGTAAACAAGAGTTTCAGTCAAGGTAAATCAACAATGCTATCAACAACATACACATACCCTTTCTTGGTTTTGTTGGGGGAGAACATCCTTAACAGATCTTGAGGTTTCGGCGGCACGAGTTCGGTGATATCCGCAGCGAGGACACCGTCTGCCACTTCGTCGTCATCGACGTCCTCCCAGCCGTCAGAAACATCTACGTGACTTTCGCTGTTAACCTCAAGGTGGCTTCTAGCTACTGCACTGAAGAAAACCACACTGGCGATGGTTATGGAAACCCAAACAATCCAATGACCCATTTCAAGTCACACCAAGTCTTCATTAACTAAATTATGTACAAAAAACAGCCAAGTGCTTTAATCGCTAACTGAACCGCATATGCGCGTCCATCAGCAGCTGCTGAATTATTGCAAAAGTTCTAAACTCAAAATAAAGAAGAAATGAATGAGAAAGAGGTGAAGGAAAAGGAAAACTTGGTGAAGGTAAAGAATATTTTTGCTAGGCTAGTCCAATGTTTACGCCAGTTTATAAAGAATGACGTCACCGCCAGCGATGGTGTGATCAGGTTGGACAAATCACAATAACCGCGAGAGTCAGTTGAACAACTATTTTTAAAGTTGCGCATGATCGTATATATTATATGTTTGTGATAATCTGCTACGATAATTAATTGAAAAAAATTATCTTTTTTATTATGAATATGATTGTTTTTTTAAGATGCGAGAAATAGTGAAAGGTTGAAAGGCCTCCACCTCAAAGTTGTTTGGATTTCGCGCTTAAACCAATACATTCGTCGTTTGTTCTTGATTAAAACCCCGTATTATATTTTACATTCTTGTAGATAAACAGTACATAACAGTAATACACTATTCTATTTGATAAATAATTACAATATAATATTGACTGTATATAGATTTCGATTTCAGGAATTGTATAGTACTGTGTTATGCATTAACTGGATGAACAAATGAATCTATGAATGGACCCCCCCCCTCAGTGAATGTAGATTTTTGCAATCTCTTATCGATTACTTTATTTTATTTTAAATCGAAAATACAGATAAAACTGACTAATTCCGTACATTTGGCTAATGTAGAAGTACATCGTGTCAATTTCAAAGTTCTCGTTTATTTGAACGAAAGAAACGTTCCCGCATTTAAGAGGGAAATTACCGTGAAGCACTTTACCGATCGAACATTTTATAAGCATTTAACTTTTGAAACTCCAGAAAGATAATTGGCCGCATATTCTGGTCTAATATGCTTCGCTCACGGAGGGTGGACCACCTCCTGACTCATCATCTGATTGGTTCTCACCCAGCACTGTTACGTCATCATCTTCTTCGTCAGGATCATTTTGGCTAGCTGCTTCGCTCTCATCATCATCATCGTTAACCGTCGACTGACTCAATATCTCTTCTCCTTGGAGGTTTTTGTTCTTGAGGTTTCCAAGCCAGAACGCCTGTGCACAACCATTAGCCGCCAGAATCCCTTTGACTTTGAAAACAAAAGTTTCCAGCGATTTTCTCAAGGCGGGGACATACGATGCCAGGCTTGCGTTCCGCGAGCATTTGGTGAAGATGCAGACCTGATGCAGAGTACGCGTGCTACTCTGCAGGTTCTTCAAAAGCTGCTGACAGTCGGCAGAATGAGTCTTGAACATCTTCTCCAGCACCGGAACAGCTTGCCTCAAGAACAGGTCCAGATATAAACGTCCGTATTTCAAGCACGGTGACAGGACCGCCTGCTTGTTGTCCACTTTGGACGCTGAAATGAAGTGGCTTAGGACAGTTACGCTGGTGGACCACATCTTGAGGGCGTCGGCAGGCACTCGCTCCTCCTGGCATAGCTTTTTGGTCCCGTTGATCAAGGATGACAGCATCACCCGGAAGAAAACGCTGAAAGTACTCTTGCAGAAAGTTGGGTACTCGTTAGCGGCACCGTCTTTGCTGCGTGCTTTCAGTACTTCCTGCATGGCTGAAGTAGCCAGGGCTTCGATTTTGCCGAAAACGTCGTCGCCGTTTGTAATGTAAGCCTTGAGAATGGCGTCAAAACCTTGGTTGAATTTCGGTCCTCTGTCCGGCAGGCCTTCTGCATTGCACCAGTCGCGTTTCAGGAAGTTGAGGGCCTGATCAGCCAATTTTTCCGACATTTCTGGAGTCGAGTGAACGCCGAGCAACGCCTGGAGGAGTGCAATCTGTTCAACGGCGCAGGAAAAAACTGGAACCGAAGATCCAAAGTTGGAAGCATAGCGAAAAGCCACTGAAACGAGGTCTTCGATGTTGCTCTCCTCGGTCACGGGTTCAATGCGGCTGGCCAGATGCTTGAGGGCATCAATAAGGATCGCTTTATGTTCCGTCTTGCGGAATTCATGCCAGGAAAACAAGCTGGCGAGGAAGCGAAGGGCTAGTGCGTAGCAGTTAGACAGGACCGGCGACAGCTCGGTAAACATACCGGGAGCGTCGAGAATACCATCGTTGTCGCCGATGAGGGTCTGAAAGTAGCCCGATATATCTTCCAGGTGCTTGCAGATGCGTTTCAACAGAATCACGCATCGTTTAGCAACCGACGGAGGTATAAAGAAGTCCAACTTGGCGAAGGATCCCTTATCAGCGCCAGCATGACTGGGAAAGTGTCGCTTCGAACTGACAAGAGAGTGTTCGATCTTGCAATTCAGGTCTTCCAGCAGGAACTCTAATTCTTCCGGTCTTATCTCGACGTTAGCTTGACTCTGCTCTGCGTTATTCAACGGTAGAGAGGACGTTAACAGGGTAAATACAGTCAGATCCAACTCGCGTAGGTATGGGCGAAGCGAGATGACCCTGGCTGGTTCCGGTTCTTTTGGCTGGGTTAGCGTGAAATCAGGTCCGGCCCTTTGCGAAGTATTGGGCGTACTGTGCATCACCATCGAGGCGGATGCCTGACTCGTACTGTCCGAGAGAGCGGCTTTCTTCCCCCGTCCGCGACCTCGACCCTTTTTCGCCGGTGCCGATTTGGGAATCGCCGACGACGACGTGAATGATTTTGGCTGCGCATCGTCGTCGAAAATCGGACGCATAAGATTGAAGAGCGGGTTCTGGGCCAGGCATTTCAGGAGCTGCTCCTTGACCTCGATGATATGGCGAAGACGGCGATTGACTTTGACGCGAGTTTCGAAGCTCCTCTCTCGGGCGAAGGCGTTGACCACTTCGACGAACCAGTTGACGGCGTGTAACAGGCAGGTGCAGATGAAATCTTTCTCCTTCTGCGAGAGATCAGCAAACTTGTCCAGCGTCTCGGAGGTGGGCAGCCACACGTGACAGCCCAGCAAGGCGCTGATTTGCTCCAGGTCATTGGCGGCAGTCTGGTAAACTAAACGGAAATGAGGGAAAAGGGTTATCAGCGAGGGTTTCTCGTCATGGCTGGAATCGGTTTTGGTTTTCTTGGACATTTCCTCCATGACCATGGGAGCCAGATTAAGCGCAATGCTGTTGTCATCCAGAGGGTCCAATCCGTACTGAGGTGCTAGTGGAACTAGACTGTCCTCAACGACGTCTCCTTCTTTGCAGTCGACGATGAAGTTCTCTTGGAAGTCCTCGATTACCGTCGAGAAGATCTCCAGGTGCGGACTCAACTCGCTTCGGAGGATCGTCGAAGCAAACTCGTCGTAAAAGAGTCCAGTCATGGCAGCGTTCCTCTTGGCGCATTTCCTGGCCAGTTTAAACAATTTGCGCGCCAATTTGATGCGACCTGAAACGCTGGCGTCGCTGTCAACTTGTGTGCTGATGAAAGACGCTGCCGTGGCGTCCAGGTCGGTGGGAGTCAAATCACCGATGATGTCGGAATCGACGAGGACCTGAATAATGGCGATGCTACCGACGACGCCCATCCTTTGGTACTCAGTCCGCACGTGCGTCAGTTGTTTGCGGATGACCATCTGCAGCTCGCTTTGTACAGAAGACGTGAAACTCGAGTACCGTGCCTCCGTTGACTCCTTATTGACTCCGTAGGCCATCCGAGCCAGTAGCCGCATGATACCGCGGATCTGCGACAGATTCGTCTCTTCCAGGTACTCGAGAAGTGAGACGATGAAACTGGAAAAGCGGATCAATTCGCTCCACGAGTTCTCCGATAGGTCCTGCAGGGTCTGGAGTGCCGCCGTCGATATGGTGCTGTCTCCCATGGAGATACGCCGGATGAGATTGCGGACCACCTCTTGCTGATAGTAGAAATCGAAGGAATTGAACATCTCTTTGAACATGTTCGATCCACAGGGGACGATGATGGGGTCCTTGGACGAGTACAAGCTGTTGGCGATTTCGTTGAGCTGGTCGAAGTAGTTATCTAAGGCCTTAGAGTAAACCCTGAAGGTCTCCTTGAGCAGCTCGTCTGTAATGACTTCAGAGCGTACTTTGATCTTGAAAAGACTTTCAACTGCCTTGCTGCGACCTGCTACCTTATGCAACAGCATGAGGACAATGACGTCGAGGGGGCAAAACTCGTCGAGGGATTTCAGCAGCTTGAACCAGACATCGGCGACGATTTTATAGCGAAACGACAAGTAAAGATTCTCGACGCAGAGAGACAGGCAATCTGTATTGGAAGCTTTTCGCTGCGAAGGACCGGGTTTGATGTTTCGCAGAGGTTCGTCCAGCGAGTCCCTCAGCGACCGGATTAAGCTCTGTGCCTCTTCGTTGGTGATGCCTCTGAGGACGAACTGAATCAGAACCGGTAGCGTTTCCAAGGGAGCCGAGCCTATGCGTTTAATAACCTGACTTCGGAGTTCAGCAGCCTCGATAGAGGGCAGGTGTACATCCTTCAGCGCTTCCAAGACGGCTGCTGTCAGATTAGGGTTTTCGGGTAGAATTTCGCAAAGGGCAAAGGCTACTCGGATCTGGTCCCCGTTGGTGGCTATACCTGGAAGATGCGAAATTAGTTCCCGCTTCATTTCCAGAGGTGAAATTGCAAGGATCTCTAGCAATCTGTCAATGACCGAGGACGACTGGTCCATGTGAATTAGCCAGCTCATCTGAGACAGAATCAGGGAAGGCAAGTTGACCCCAGAGACTTTCTTCAGCTTTCCTTTTGCGTAATCATCAAGTTTGTCCAGCAGAATTTCAAGGATCTTCGACTGGAGCTTGGGTACATTGAGAAGGATGCGAACCAGGGAGTCCTGCGGCACTACGAACGCGTCGTCCACTTGCTCGGAACACTAAAGATGTATCAAATCGAGTCAGTGATTTTCCTCGCATAATTCAAATGAAGTAATATAGCTATACTGTTGGCTGAAGAGCTTTGACGAAATTCTGGGTATCGGAGAAAAAAGTCTTGCAGTCGTCGATGAAGAACTGGACGTTACGGGACTGTGACAACCCAGTTAAGCCTAGGTGCTCAGAAATCTTCTCCCGAAATACTGACGGGTGTTTTCCTATAAGATGTACTAGTTAAACAGTGCTGTCCAAGAAAACACACACACATATACCCAGTTGATTAGGTTCTTTGCCTCCTTTCAGATAAAAGCCGAACGAGACCAGAGAATCAATGAAATCAGACGGTCCATCCACTAGATTAGGAACATTGTGCTTTTGGGTTTTTGGCTTTTTAAAAAGATCCTCGTCATCCGAGTTGTTGTTGGCAGCGTCAAGGTCATCGTCGCTGTCAAGCGTCATTGTTTTGCGTTTGGGAGGCATCTCGGCAAACTACAGAATATAGGAGAATAACAGTAGAAAGTCGTGCAAGCCTCACAGTTGATGCATGTGAGCGTATAAGTATCCGTACAATTGAGTTCTAACTCTAATAAACAGCTAGCACCTTATCTTTAGCAAAACAACCAGGGTACAGTCACTAAGTTTAATTATATATTCATATTTATTAATTTTCTGTTTTACATGCACTCACAGTTGGTAGTTTACTTAACAATTATCCTTACTAGCGTTGCTGTTAATTCTCTTTCTGGATTTTGTATTTTTCAAAAATTAGTCCTACCACACATCAGACGCGCGAGGGCTTTTCCCAACAAAACAAAACAAAACAGCTAGCCAGTTGCCAGTATTATCCCGCCATTTTTACAAAACTGGAAAGAGTTCCTAACATCGCCGCTAGGAATAAATTTTTTCACATGAATATTGAATGCTGTTCAGATGTTAATGTGATGTGTACTTATTCATTTAATTTAATGTATTCATTTATTTTATTAATTAATATTATTGCTATTATCTATACTGTTTTCAAATTAGATTTTTACGAGCGAACGTTAAAAATTTTCGTTTCCTGTAATAACGATTATGAGGTACAATAGTCCAAACTTACCAAATTGACGTCAAAAAACAGACAAAAACTGGGACCAATACGTCCTCTACAACTGTCACTGTCATAAAAGCCGTGTAGAAATTCCTGTTCGAACTTGCTTAACCGAAAGATCATCGCGTCATCTGGTGGTAGATTCGGAAACCGTATGATCTTAGAGCCGTTGTCATTGCGAAGCCGCATCCTATACGACAAGTTGCGCCCTGTGCGTTGAAAATGGCGCTGTCCAAGTCAACAAACACATACGGCAGAACCACTTGGGAAGATGCGGTAACTAATTAATCCTAAGCGTTCATAGCGTTTCGAATCCTTTAATTCCTCAAGTAACTGCAATTCATTTATTGTTATTTTTAACTTGCTTGGTAAGATAGACGAAACCCAATGCTGTTGTAGTGTACGCTGTGTATATTGTATGTACCATGTATACGTCAAGTGTATATTACTAAAGAAAACGTGTTAAAACTCGTAACTATTTAATTATTGATCATTTCAAGATTTGATTTTTGTTTTTTTAGGAATTTCCCATTCTCTGCGAGACTTGCCTCGGAGACAATCCGTACGTTCGAATGGTAAGCACGTTAGTAATGCCATTTTTAAATTCTAGCTAATTTAACTTTTTCCTCTTATTTCAAACAGATGAAAGAGAAACATGGAACCGAGTGCAAGACGTGCAACAGGCCCTTCACAGTGTTCCGTTGGTGTCCTGGAGCCAGAATGAGGTTCAAGAAGACGGAAATCTGCCAGACGTGTGCCAAGTTGAAGAACGTCTGTCAAACTTGTATCCTCGACCTCGAGTATGGTCTTCCGACACAAGTCCGAGACCAGGCGGCTGGGCAGAAAGACACTATACCCAAAGGGGATGTTAACAGAGATTTCTACGTTCAAAACGCAGAGAAGCAGGTACGAACCTTAATCAAAACGTTTATTATTCTGCGTTATGTTCTGATAAGAAAGGTAAGACGAGATGTAATATTAACTTCTGTGGTATTTGAATTATTATAGCTGGCACTGGGCGGTGAAACAGCCAGCGGAGTAGCTGGAGGGAAAGCCCACCCGCCTTCGGACATGCTGATGAAGTTGGCCCGAACAACCCCATACTACAGACGCAATCTCCCGCACATCTGCTCCTTCTGGGTGAAGGGCGAGTGCAAGCGAGGCGAGGAGTGCCCGTACCGCCACGAAAAACCCACAGATCCCGACGATCCTCTAGCTGACCAGAACATCAAAGACCGTTACTACGGCACCAATGATCCCGTCGCCGAAAAGCTGTTACGCCGAGCCGCGACTCTTCCCCGTCTGGACCCGCCTGAAGACAAGTCGATCACCACACTCTACATTGGCAATACTGGCGACAAGATAACAGAGAAGGACCTTCGGGATCACTTTTACCAATTTGGGGAGATTCGTTCCATTACCATAGTGTCGAGGCAGCAGTGTGCCTTCGTCACTTACGTACACCGCAGTGCGGCTGAGCAAGCCGCTGAAGGCTCGTACAACAAATTAGTTATTCAGGTAAGTTTCCAATGAGTCATCTGATTGTCCGGTGCGCTTTTATTATTACTTTACTTTGCTCTATTTTACTGTTCTAACTTAACGTATTAATTTAATTTTTCTTGTTCTTTAAATTCACTAACTTTATTCTCGGATTATTTCCACAGGGACGCAGATTGGTTATCCGTTGGGGAAAATCCCAAGGAAAACAGAACACTCCAGGGGCCAGCGGATCTGAATCAGCCCCTCAGTTCGATCCCGTCCCGGGACTGCCGCCCAGTTTGCCACATCCGGAAGAGCTGCTACACAACTATTTCAACCTAGCACCGTCACCCGGATTCCCGTATGCTGGTTATCCGCCTGCTCCGTACCCTGGATATCAGCAATATCCTTCACAGTCTGGCGAGCAGCCCGGACCCTCTGGTGCTGAGAGTACTGCTCCAGGACCTCCTCGAACTGGGATTCACTATCCTTCACAGGATCCCACTAGATTGGGATCAACAAGCAAATTGCGTCAGACGTAGGGCGTAACGAAGAAACAACCGCTTTTTTTCTAGACTCAAGTCTGTTGGGTTCTTTTCTTCTTCTTTGATGGGAAAACTGATCCACTGGAACGAAATACAAAAATTCATATGATGCATGATCCTTCTTAGTAACTCGATCTTTGTTTATTTTTTAGAGGAATTCCTGTGTTATGTGACACTGGAACTAGGAATGGCATTAGGCATCTTAATATACCATTAACTGCAACAAGCCGTATTTTCACTCGAAACTCTAATCAACTTGCTGGAGCGGAAATAATAAAAGAGTTGATAGCTTGGTCATGTGTCGAGACCAGAGTCAGTTTGCAGTCTGCTACTCGTATATCAGTTACAGATGAAACCACGTTAATTTTTCTTTTTAACGGAAATTAGCTTAATTCCAGACACATGCATAAAACGGAAATTACTTCATTAAACTTGACTGAACTTAACATTTTGACTTCATTATTAACCGTACATTTGTTGTATGCAACGAATTCTTACTAAACATTATATTATAACCTTAAATAACATAATATGGTTTAATAATAATAAAATTTTATGTATAATAGTTTAACAGGTCGTTGTAAGAGTTACAAAAGACAAGTTAGGATAATCTTTTACTCCATTTAAGTTATAAAAAAAACTGAGAAATATGGCTATCTTGAAGAATGTTAAATACTCTAGTAATACAGTTTCTACTAGAGTTACGAAAGCATAACATATTTGCTAATTTATAGCTGCCTTTGATTCGACAGTAACGAAAACACCAGAGTCGGATATCCAGCCAAGAACTCTGACCTTGATCTGCTATAAACTCGAACGTTTCAACTTGCGGGTTCTTATAGGTTCTCGCAGGCAGAGTATCATGATCAGTTGTTGTTCTCTACTATTGTCGGATGCATGTGCTTCTGTGAAACTCGCAACTGACTTGATCTAATTTCAAGTAGGTTTTTAGTACATTGCACTGTAATTAGTTTCAATTCAGTTATTTTTAGTTTTATCTGACATTATTTTCGTTCTTTTTAAACAGGAATTGATTCGTATGTTGCTGACAAGACACGCACTGTTCTACAAACGCCTGGAATTTGGTGGAAATGATGTCTGTCTGGATAGCAAGAGTCTTGTTCTGCGCTGCTGTCTTTGCGTTGACCGACGCAGGTAACAGATGTAGATATAGAGAGGGCTTATACAATATGACGTCACATCACGTGTGTGTCTCCGTAAGGCTCTATAGACTCGTATGAACAAGGAAATTGCATCTATTTTCATATAGTAGGTTAAATCAAAAGAAGATCGCAATCTTTGCATGATGGTTTAAGTATACTTGAGAAAAATGTAATATCCTCAGTTCTGCATGGACAGCTGATATCATTGCCAGACCGCCAAGATGGCGGACAAGTGCTTTAAAATGCATAAGCCCTACAATTACATACATTATATAGAATCTTATATATTTAAACATCAGTTAACGTGTTTATTGTTTTAGAATCTTACCTGACGGTCGTTGCCGATGTTTCGCAGGCCAATGCCTTGATTGTGAAGCCTGCAAATAGCACGGCTGGGCTGAAAGGATCGCTCCTACTCTCCACAATGGGAACCGCTGTGAAACTCACCTGCATTGCTGATATCTCAGAAACGCCATGTCCACCACAGATTGTTTGGTTAAAGGTCTCTTCATTCAAGAATAATAATAACGTTATGTTAATCAATTATTTGAAGATTTATTTTTATTAGTTAATGAAAGTAAAGTTAAGTTTACTCAACTTTATCAATAATTATATTCTATGCGCAGGATTTTTCAGTTCTTCAGAGCGAACCCAACGTCCACTTGGATGTGACAGTCTACTCTTCGGTATCAACGGCAAGCAACGGTTTGAGCCTACGTTCGACGCTGCAGTTCGACGCTCGCAACGGGAACTACTCGGGACTGTACGCGTGCCGGGCTGATCGAGAGAAAAACGCAACGTTCAATTTTCGTGTCATCGGTACAATATAATATATATTTCAAATAAGTTAATTAATATAATATATTAAATTATAAATGTATTTCATACCTTTACAAACTTACCATACATAGTTACTGGGTTCTGTTATTATCGTAGAAGAATATTGTATTAAATATCGACCATAACATTGACAGCATAATAAACTAATTGTATATAGTTTGATTAATATTTAAGTTTGATACTAGCAATAGAACTGGCTAGTTGAAATATATATTGTGTTATGATTATATTTAATTAATCTTAAATTTTCAAAAACCTGTCAGCAGAATCGATATATAATTGCTGATATCATTTAAAGATAATTGGATTCATGTTTAATTTCTATCAGATAAAGTTAGCTACCTTCCTTGGCTCACCAAAGAGTCCGTTTGCGACCGGAAAGAAGTCCTTTTCTGCGCCATCCACAACGGAACTGGATACGAGTTTCTCCAGCTGAATCCTGGAACAACATCTGAGGAGAACAAGTTCACCTACTGCGCGTCCAAGTTCTACATGAATTCGACCTACCAGGTGTGAAACATTCGACGGCGAACATTAAATATAAATCCTTAAGATTCAAAAGTTGTCAACTGGTTGAATATGATTAACAATTAGTCTAACTGAAATCATAGCCTTAAACATACGTAACTGTAGGAGATTTAGCGAAACTTATCATAGAATAATAATTCAGCATGAAAACTAAATGGAATGTTATCTAGGCTTCTAGACCTATGACCTACCCATCAGGTGCTCTAGAATACCTATGGCCGCAACAGAACCCCAACGACCCCTATTTGTCTCACTGCGTGCTGGCTAGGAAGGCAGACCTGGACAAAAGGCTCGGTCGTCTTCCAGAGATCATACGCTTGCTTAATCACGGTGGTAAACAGTCGTTATCTTATTTTCGCTATTATGTTTTATTAATACTACTACTGAAAAATCACATAGCAATCATGATCATAAACAATGAAAGATAAACGTCTTATAACTGAGCGCACAATATACAAATATCGATTTCGTAAGTTTTAATATCTGCTTTGCTTTAACCTTCTTCAAGATGAGGTCAGTTAACTTTTAAACAACCTTCCTCCTGTGGTCAAAACTCGTCCTGGAATGAATGAACCTACAGAAACGAGTGTTTGTCCCAACACGGCTTCTATTGTCCTATTTATGCGAATATACACGTTAAATATTATATTAACATACGGCTGTTTATATAATCGAGTTATTTAATGACTTTAACTTAATGACTTGTTGCCGTCTAGTCGTCCTTAAAGGAAAACGAGATCAAAATTTCTATTCGTTATATTAAGGCCTCCTTCATGTTAAAGCAAGTTATTTCATAAAGTTAACTTAACTGTGATAGATTTATTTTTCGAGAAGATTCAATGAATGGTCAATCCATGTTTACAGGTTCCATGATGGTTTTAATAGTTTCCGGTCCCGTAATCCTCGCTGTTGTTCTGTTCGTAATCATATGGAAGGCAGACCTTTCGAAATGTAGACTCGTGAATTCAACCTCGTTTGGGGTCATTCCAGTCTAGCGCGCCGGCACGGGCGCCGGTACGGAAGAAGAACCTTCATCGAGAAGCTGAACTGCCGTCATCGATGTGAACCTTTCGTGTTACGTAATAACCGGAATTTCGATGTCATTCATGTTCAGAATATAGATTGACCTTCATAGCTTAAAGGTAAAATTCAAACCAGGCGTTTCGCTTCTTATGTTTGCTGTATTCTTGTTCATTTCATACTTGGTTTTAAGCGTGCTTTGTCCTGTTCGTGCGTTTTTATACAACTCAGATTTGGATTTTTCTCAAACGTTGGTAAACCTGTTGTATTAGAAACTCGAGATATAGTTTAACTTGATTCTGATATTTGACAAGAGGGAATCTGGTTAATTAATAATAAAGAATTGATATGTTTAACTTGAAAGCAAGAAGCAAAGTATAGGACTACTTCACACGGTTATGTGAAAGCTGTGCTGATTTGCCTATAAACTAGGAGTTTCATCGATTAAAGGACTGACAATCAGAATGCGTGCCACTCTTGTACTTGCAAATAGCAGTAATGGGGTGCAGTGCTTCTTTCTAACTAAAACTCTAAGCTGTACTAACGTGAAATATACAATCATAGCTGCAGAGAGGGGCGGCTTGAAGTGTTTTTGTGAGCCGAACCGTCAAACCGGTTGAAATTTCTTCAAACCGTAAGCCGAGCCGTCCCGCAAATCAATATGTATAAGCAGAATTTAAACCTGTATAAAGGTTCAATTTCGGTTCAGTCTTGAGGCCTTTTTTTGCAGAGCTGTGAACCCATGAAACCAGCTTGAGAGGAAAGAACCTTGCAAAAGAGATTAATATTTTATTGAACCGAAACTGAGCCGAAATTGACCCAGTCCAAAAGTACCGAACCGAACCGAGCCGATCTGTTCAGGTTATCGTTTGAACCGAAGCGAACCGAAACTTTCGTCGCCCAAAACACGTTAAACCGAACCTGAACTGGTCTTTAAAAAATCATCGAACCGCCGTTAAGCATTTGAAACCAGAATTCTATTCACGTGGTTATATTAAACGGTAAACCTGAGTTTCGGCTGCGGCTGGCGCTTGCTCCGAATCCGGAACCCGGACTTGTGCTTCGAAAACGCAGGGGGCGCCATGCATGGTGCTTGGCTCTACACCCGTTGATCCCGCACGTTTGTTTGCTCCCACAGTCCTTGCAGATGTGACCCGGTTTAAGACAAGAGAAACAGCAATTTTTCTCCTTGGCCACCTTAGCGCGNGCCTTCTACTTATGAGGTTGCGAACGGATTGGCTGTACCAAAGACTCGGCTGTAGGACATGCTTCCCCAGCCACCTGTCGAAGTCTAACAGGGAAGCTAATGACGGAAGCAGACGTTGTTGTTCCATGCCCCAACTGCTCCATAGACGTTGCGGCGACTTCTCCAGGACTTTCTCGAGTATGGATGGCGCGAACAGGTCTCCGGTGTAGTTCGCGTGCTGAAGGGTAGTAACGGCGCCGTGCAGTTCTGGATAGAGGCGCGAAGTCATTTCCCTTTAATGGCGGAAGATCCAGGAGTTCTCCCACGTAAGCCCTCGATACTGTATGTGGCTGCCCATACCGCTCGTATAATTCTCGTAAGGCCTGGCGGGTATAGCGCGGGGCTTTAAAGTGCGTGTGCGATGCCTTTCTGGATGTGTGGAGCCAGCAGCTCCCGTAAGTAGGCCAGTCGTTGGGCGTCGGCGGGGACCACGTCGTGGACGAGACACTTGAAAGATGCCTGGAACATAGTACTACCCTCACCGAGGAATAGTTTGTCTCCATTGCTTTCTTTTCTGCACCACAGTACAGTACTTACGTAGCTATATAATTTAATTCATTTTTTTTGTGTACGTGATTTTAAACTCTCGCAGTAGTTAGTTGTAGGTAATCTGGCTTTGTCTGCCGTACTTTAGATCCCATTTAAATAATGTTCAGTGAATGAATTGTCCTTTTCATTTGCTATGTGTGTTTGTGAGTAGCAATCGAATGAAGATGACCCTTAAATTATTTATTAGCTGGAAAATTTGCAATTGAAAAGAGTGCGAAATGTAGAGTCGACTCATGTACGACACGTGGGTACGCAGTTTAGTCGACCGCAGTTGAAAAGAGCGTCAAAAGTTGAGTCGACTCATATACGACACGTGGGTACGCAGTTTAGTCGACCGCAGTTGAAAAGAGCGTCAAAAGTTGAGTTGACCCATGTACGACATGTCGGTAAGCAGTTAAGTCAATCGCCATTGAAAAGAGCGTCAAAAGTTGAGTCGACTCATATCCGATACGTGGGTACGCAGTTGAGTCGACCGCCATTGAAAACAGCGTCAAAAGTTGAGTCGGCTCATGTACGACACATGGGTACGCAGTTGAGTCGACCGCAGTTGAAAAGAGCGTCAAAAGTTGAGTCGACTCAGATACGACACGTGGGTACGCAGTTTAGTCGACCGCAGTTGAAAAGAGCGACAAAAGTTGGGACGACTCGTGTACGACACGTGGGTACGCAGTTGAGTCGCCCGCAGTTGAAAAGAGCACGAAAAGTCGAATCGACTCATATGTGACTCATAAGTATGCATGGGATTGGTCCGCAGTTGAAAAGAGCGCGAAAAGTCGCATCGACTCATGTACGACACATGGCGGGGCGAGTTGGTGGGGCGAGTTGGTGGGGCGAGATGGTGGGGCGAGATGGTGGGGCGAGTTGGTGGGGCGACATGGTAGGGCGAGATGGCGGGGCGACATGGTAGGGCGAGATGGCGGGTTGACTCGCCCGCAGTGGAAAAGAGGGCGAAGCATGCCCGGACTTGTTAGGCTCCCATGTTATGAGATAGGACAACGATTTAACAAAGAAACAGATAGGGAATTTGGAAAAACGGTCGGGAGAAAAACGGGTAAAAAAAAAAAAAAAAACGTGGAGTGGAAAAAAGTGAACAATATGTCTCCATGCAGACAAACATAGACCATTTTTTCGGGTCGCCATTAAAGGGCTTGATTTCGAGCTTAGAAATATGCGCTATGTTCCAGGGATACATGGTTCTCTACCTTGCCGCAGTTTCTGCATCTTCGGCGAAAATCCAGGCGTCGTATGGGGGCGTTTCCCGAGACTCTGGCGATTCTTTGAACGTCGAACGACGTGCAGGGCGAGACGTTATGAAATAGGCGACTGGTTCGGCGGCCGGCCCCTTTCAAGGAGAAGTTCGACGAGGCTGAGCGGGTTGACTCCGCGTAGTGTTGATCATGGGAGGGGAGATGGAAGAGCGGCTGAGGAAAGTCAGATTCGTCGTCTGATTGTTCCTCCGTCAATTCTTGTTGGGCGGCGACTGTGACGAGCCGGAGTCGTTCGACCTCGTTGGCCTGCTCGCCTCTTCGTCGGTCCAGTTCGAGCGCCTTCCGTTCTTCTTCCACTCTTAGTTCCAGTTCTTTAAGTCGGCGAGTTTCCTCTAGTTGTTTCGCATTTTCTTCTTCTATCTGCCGCAAACGAAGCTCCGCTTGGGCTTGACGTTTGTTGGGCTTCTCGCAATCGAGCGCTGGAAGTTCGGCTGGAAGCGACGGAACGGTAAGAGCGTGAGGCGACAGAGGAAGGAACTTCGCCGGCGGGGGACGCGAGGTATTGTCCAATTTCCCTGAAGCAAGCGCTTGCGGTGTTCTCCAGGGACGTATAATATCGTTCGGCGTTTGTTTTTGACACTCCTTGAATACCTTTCAGGGCGATGTAGCGAGTATTAAGAGAAGCGCACATTTCAAGCGCCTCAGCGACGCTACTGCGAAGAATCGCTATCCCGCCGCGGCTACCGCGATCTTTAATGTGCGTTTTAACCTTTTCTAAACAGGTATTGCCTAATTCTCGCCCTTTACCTTACAAATGTGTGTAACCCTTATGTCCTTTCTTTTGAATCTTAAGCTTAAAACCTGAAACTAGTGATTGCAGTTGGGAAAGTCGCATTTTGGTTAGCCAGTTGAAAAGCACAGTGGCATAGCCCTGCATTAAGAATACCCGAGAAAGGGTTACATAACCAACACGAAATTCTCACAGAGAAGTTTCTAAATCTGTTTAAACTCATAAAACGGACCAGCTGTTTGCTGCACGATTCTCGTCTTAGGATTTCTTGCCGTTGGTAAGGCCACGTTGAATGGTTGCCATGCTTGTCACTGCCAATCAGAAGAGGGTATGAAAGAGGGCAGCTTTACTATCCCTGAGAAACCTTCCAACACTACGTCACAGCAAGAGGATCCCTATTCTCTGCACCAATCACATAAAGGGCTAAAGCTGCGGCCCCACCCCCTGCACCCTTAGCGGATGACGTCATCCGTGAACTGTTTTGGGAAGAATTTGCGAACATGGAGGATGATGAATGGAAGTAACTGTTATTAGTAAACGGACATACATGTTGACGTCGCGTTCTACGCGGTTGCAAACTTGAATATGGCTACAAGAATGATTATATTATTGCTATTTTAATTAACTTGTAGGTAAACAAAAAGGTATGATGAAATAGAAGTTCAGTGTCGATTTAAGTTGGAAGTGAAAGGTATTGCTGCGAGAATAGTTTAGTCATGCTTCCAAAACGACGGCTTTTTAAGCAGAAAACGTTTGCTATCAGAGTAATCATTTTATCGCATTGTTATTGCTGGTAACCAAACGCGAAAAGATAGGATGAAATATGAACTGAATTATGAATTGAAGTTTGAGATTTAAGTACTGCAGCGACAAAAGTTCTCAGTCGCGCCGCCAAGATGGCGGATGTTTCAACTGCACGAGTCATTTGCCTGCATCTGAAAACGAAATATCTGAAAAATAGCCATGAACATTCGTTGCTTTTCTTGAGCTTTTCATCCTATTCTACCCTTGTTCCCGCTTCCCTGATGCATCCCTCTCGCCCGCAGGGCAGTTAACAAGCAATGGTAGCTGTCTAGCTAGGCTGACTTCCCACGTTTCCAGTCCTTTCCTCTCGCCCGTGCATGCATGCGTCGGCCGGTTGCTCCCTGCGATATCTTTCAACGGCTCGCTGCAGACCCGACCTTATATAAGGTGGTAGCTTCTCCGTCAGACCGCCAGTCAGTCTTCTCCCTCCGTCCCGTGAGGTTGTCAACCCTTGAACTGGTAGGCAGTTATCTGCAGTCCGAATTTTCAAGTCAATGCTGAGTTCTAGAATTTGATCATTAGTTACAGATCTCGAATATGTATCAATTTACGGTAGTGGTGTTTGAATTACCACATGCACTTGGATTCTTATTAATTCATGTTGAATATTTAAGAGAAAATTCAGTCTGAAATTACGCGAACCGTACGTTGGCTTGCCTTTTCATGGAACATGCTGTTCGCAAAGTTATTTAGTTTTGCAAATTTGTCTATTTGCGTTTAGATTACCGGAAGATACTGGAAAGCATGGCTGCCTGGAAAACGAGGGTTCTGTGGATCGTCGGGTTATCCGCATTAATTGCTGCAGGTAATTTTTTAACAAAAAGGGAATTATAATTCCGTAGTGGGAATCGTATCAGAACGTCGACTTAAACAGAGTGACACATTTTACGATTTCTAGTATCTTGTTTTCGCTGATAGGATGTTCTGCAACCTTTTAAAATTTATCCCGCTTCGTTGAAACGGAAAGTATACGGTAAAGCCAATCTCTTATAGTGAGAATCGAACATGTTTTTACCCGTAGTTGACTGTATAGACTTTCCACCAAGTTCAATGACGTCATCTGACTCGATTAATTTTCTACTTGTTGTGAATGACTTAACCGAATCATTAGGACCCATAACTTACGTAATAACTTCGGTTTAAGTAGTCTTCAAGGCGTTTTCAGTGCGATTGACACCCATTTGTACCCATTTTGTCGCATTTGAATCCGAGTCGACTTTTCAGCGGCCTTTAAATTGCTGTTGATACGACATCGTACCTGGGTGTCGTACATGAAACAATTCGACTTTTTAGCTGCTTTTCCATTGCGATAGACACAACAAACGTCGACTTCTCAGGGGTTATTCGACCGTTGTTGACTCGAGAGCGCACCCAGGTGTCGAGTCGAGTCGACTTTCCAGGAGGGCATTTTGAATACCGCCAATTCGACTGAGCATACATGTTATCGCGTATGATAATGCGTCGTTGTAAGCAAACTTCTTCCGTCGTCGCGTTGACAGAACGGACGTGCTACTTTTTTAAAAAAAAAAAAAGGCGTAACATTAACCAAAAGCTCATTTTTTAACGATAAGTTTACTTAGAACGTGGAAGAACAAAGGTAGGTCAGCTTAACATAAGCTACTGCAACTGGTTTGCCGTTGCTGCCAACACAAACTGAATTCAAAACGGCTCCTCAAATATTCGTTTAATAAGGATGATTTCTAATATAAATACTATTTTTTTAAATATAGAAACTCGCTTTACGGTCGTCCCAGATGTTTCGCAGGCCAACTCTCTGATTGGTGAATTCGGAAACTGCACGACTGGTTTGAAAGGACCGCTGGTTCTCCCCACAGTGGGAACCACTGTGAAACTCACCTGCATCGCCAATATCTCTGGATCGACATGGCCGCCGCAGATCATATGGTTGAAGGTACTGTACAAAACTGAAGTCGACTAGATTTAATTGTAGGTTCATATTGATAAATATATTACGATATAGGTCCGTACACGTATATTCAAGTAAAATCTAATCGTACATGTCAATCGAATTAAGCTTAACTTGATATGTGATAGGTTACTCGTCTCTTGTCACGAGTCTATGTATAACTTGGTACTGAACTGTTATGTTAAATAGGGTTTGCTGTTAGCTATGAACTTTGGGATAAACAAGTTTAAACATTCAACGTTAAAGTAAACTAAAATGGATTAGGTTATAAAGCGTTTTTGAAAGTTTTTCACGTAAATGTTGTCCAAAGAATTTCAGTGAAACATTTGCACCAAGTCAACGAAATGGATATAGCTCTGAGCTAGTATGCTAGAAACTTAACTTTGATGTAGTTTTAAACTACAAGTTGATTACCAATGCAAATATCAGCAGCTCTATCAGCAGTTCAACTAGCTCTGGTCCAGTCTGGTTCTAGTCAGGATGGTTACAGAGAGAGGAACGGCTGAAATTCGCCGTTATCCAGCAGGCAGATGGTTAGCAGTAGGTCGTTCAGTAGGTCCTCGACCTGCTAAGTTTTGCGCTAGGCTTACATGGGAAGAATGAGATTATGTCACAACGAAGAAAATAACTGAACTGTTTATTCTCTACTACGCGCAGGACCATGCAGTTCTTCAGAGCGAACCCAATTGGCACCTGGACACGAAGATCTACGCTTCGAATCTATCGACGTCGGATGGGTTAAGTCTACGTTCAACGCTGCAGTTCATCGCACGCGATAAGAACTATTCTGGGCGGTACACCTGTTGGGCGGACCAATCGGGGAACGCAACATTTAATGTCCGTGTCATGGGTAAGAAAATTGCGTAAGAATCAAGTAAATATTGCAGTAAATCAATTCGTAAGGTAGGTAGTTCATTGATTAAAAGCAACAGTAAACAATGGTAATATAACTGTCTGAATTATATTCCATTCTTGTTATCATTATCAGTATTACTGCTGGTTGGTATTTCATACTTTAATTATTATTATACTTCATCTTATTGTTATTAGTAATTAGTACTATTATTATTTTAGTATTTCGAATTGTTTTCACTCCGTATAAGTGTGTTCATAACCAATTACCGTCAGTATTATTATTACCTGGCACTTCCCATGTTTATTACCTTTTAACCCTTAATATTATTAGTTAGGATTAGTTCTGCAGTCATTAAATTGAAACAAATTTAATTATAAATATTTGTGAGACAGGTGTTTCAATTTTTGAAAACTTACTTTCAGACAAGGTTAGGCGTATCGGTAAAGTCGACGAGGATGCTGTTTGCGATGGAAAAGAAATCTTCCTCTGCGCCGTCCGCAACGGATTCGATTACGACTTCCTCCAGCTGAATCCTGGAACACAACAGAAAGCCAACTTCGCGTACTGCGCTTCCAATTTTTATACCAACTCAACCTATCAGGTATAGTTTGCACTAATTAGATGTAATTATAAATTCAATCTTAATTATTCATTAGTATTTTAAATAAGTCAAAAACTTCTAGTTAACCTTAGCTTCTAAACCAAATTTCAATAAATGTATAATTAATTGATATAATTATAAATAATAAATAAAATTATAAATAATAAATAATTGATATAATGATAACTGATCTAATTAATACTAAAAAAATTGAATTGCGTACTCTGCAAAATTAATTCGATGAGAAAGTCCTAATTGTGTGTCAGCAGACCAAAACATTTAGAAATAATACCGTAATTTAAAGTGATGTCGTCAGTCTAAATACACCGATTGGTTATGGCAGGCGTCGGTGGCTAAGGTCGATCCGTCGGTAGCGTCGGTAATCGTTTGGCCGGAAGAGGACGGAAAGACTCTGGAATTGTCTCGCTGTGTGATGGCCAGGAAGGCGAACCTGGAGAGAATCATTGCCGCTGTGGAACGATGCATGGAATTCAAACAGTTCAATCGAAGTATGGCTTTCTTAAGAGTAAAATGTGACGTTTCGGTTTTATTTCTTATAACTTTGTTATTACTGTTCTTGTAATATTTTAATTAGTTTATGTTAGTATTATCATGTTGTTGCTAATATTGTTAATGGGAATTTCTGTTTTTTTTAGCGTTTAACCTGGCCTCTATTGGAGTTCTCGCTGCTGTTGCCCTCTGTGTTGCCGTGTTGTATTTCATCTCGAAACGTAAACCAAAATGACCTTCGACCCCAGTGTCTTCCGTGAAAGTCGACAAGTAAGGGACGAAAAAACCGCTCCTGGAATGTTGAGGAGAAACCAGATCGAGTCGACAGTTATTTTCCAAACGTGTTTTTTTAAAAGCTCAGATATGAAAGCATTCGTGCCTTGAAATCGCTTGTTCATCTTAATTGACAACATTCATGATAATGTCTTACTGCCGTGCCTAAGGTGCATTTAATACAGAACTGAAATTGTCTGTGGGAGTTGATTTAAGACGACAGGTTATTGTACAGCATAGTAGGAGACATCAACTGAGGAGCCCACGTAAGTCGTACTGAATCATTGACTGAACTTGGCGTGTAGTACCGAAGCAAGAGCCGAAGAATCATTCTGGATGTCGATGTCAACCTCCCTCGTGCCTTATTCCTTTTCAGACGTGTCTAGAATTAATTCTACTACTATTATTGAAAGTTAAATGACGTAATCTCAGTTATGCGAACTGAAATCATCATTTGGTTCAGCTGGTTCCCGCTTTCATTTACTCCTGATAGCTGGATAGCTTCTCTTCGATCGTTCAAATCAACAGTCACCATCTTTTGATGAACGAAGATACCACGACTGTGGATGTTTTAACTCAATCCCCGGTAACAATCCCAGCTGTTCATTTCCTCTTTCTTCCTAACTTGCATCTCCACATTTCAGCCAATAAGGTTGACTGGTAATTTGGATTCAGTAACATAAGAACAGTTATGGATTTACCGGATGGAGTAGCAATATAGCGCTAGTTGGGCGTATTCAGACAGTCGGTACTAGCCAATAAGTAATCAATATCGGTCAATGAAAATCTTGAGTGGCAATGAATTGCTGTATTTGACGACTTCACAAATTCAACACCCGCACAACATAACTGCTATTGAAACGTAACGTAATGCACCCGATGGAGAAACTAGCAGGTCGAGAACCTGCAGAACGACCTACTGCTGAATTTGGGCGAATATCAGCAGTTCCAGCAGTTCCTGCCCCCATAAGCAATTAGACTGGAACCGAAGCAGGTTGAACTGCTGATAGGCCTGCTGGTTCTTGCACTGGGGAGTAATCTAATCTTAACGAAGAGACCAGAGCTTATGCTTTAATAAAAAAAAGATTGCGTTCTTTCGGTTTACCTACTAGTTTACTGTACACATAGCTTGGCCAGAGGGACCGACAGCAAAAAGTTTCTCTACACGTTTTTTGTAACTCATATAACGTCATTTAACCGTATTTTTTAAATTGAAGTTGTTATTATGAAGGTAGAATGGCAAGAAACTGAATGCGAGCTTTAAAAACGGAAAAAAATACGAGTCCGCCATCTTGGTAGGGGAAAGCTCGCTACAGCAGCGCCCTCCTGTTAAGTCGTCCACCTTCTCCAGAGGAGGATAGCTTTTCTACGCTGCAGACGTTAATCTCGTCTTTTCACCCATTTAATCATTCGATTACATGAAACTGGAGCGTAATTTTCAAATTCATTGACGATGAGTTAACGGGGGAAACAGGAACAAGCAAAAACCGAAGATTTGATCGTAACTTGTTCAACGTTGAAACAATGTTACGAAGGTTCGTCCTCCTGTGGCTTCTTGCCTGCGCTGCCGTCGTAGGGCGCAGTCTTCAAACCTACCGCGGTAATAGTTTCAAACTTAAATAAATCACACTCGAGTGAAAATTTAATGAGGAATATGGCATTGAAATCATTTTAAGCTGTTCAAGTTAATTAGTTGTCGATTGAGAGTTATGAAGCTGTTGTCAATATGTCATCTAGCGAGGTTTGCAACTTAGATTGGACTCGACTTTGGCTCGATCAAGTCGAGTCGAGTCCGCCCGAGATCAGCTGGAAGCCACTGTTTGCGGACCAGAGTCGAGACGACAGGCCAAGTCAAAATCCAAGTTGAGTTTTTATGAGGATTCGTTTGAAGCATCCCTGTGAATCTTTCGCTAGATCACCTATCATGGCAGGAATCTCTCGAGAATCTCTCGAGTTACTTCGATTACGTAGTTAAACAAAACGTCGTCGACACCACTAGGTGGCAGCACTATGGTTTTGTTTGTTTTGCTTTTGGTTAAGAACGTTAGAAACGGGGAGTAGGATCCCTATAGCTGTTGTTGTTAGTCGTTTGCTATTATCAACAACGTCATCAACAACAAGAACAACACCCGTCTTTAATTGAGGCTGCCCGTAAAAAAAAAAGCGGGAAACCCGCGAAACAGTCATCCGCACTGAAAACAGCCAGGAAAATGCCAGGGAAACTTGAGGTTATACCTACAGTTTTTGCCAAAGATGCGTCAGAAAACACGTTATCTAAAATGTCTATGGTCGAGTTTGTAGTCTGGATTTGGGTAAATGGTTTGGAAGAAACAATCCGCAGAAAATTTGTCGAATGACGGGAACTCGATAACTTACTGTGGTAATTACTCTGCAACACATGTACAACTTTACGAAACGAACCGTGCATTTTACTCGCAGGTGGGCCTTACCCCAAGATTAACATCTGGATTCAACAGGAACTGGATAGCAACCTCACCTTGGACTGCACCGTACCACGGTATCTAAAGGCCATCTCCAATGCTGTCGTCTGGTACAAGGTACACCGCATATTCTTGATCCTCGAAGAACTCGAACACATGATTGTACTTTAATATGGCCGATTATTGAATGTAACGTCATAACTTGTTGTGGTTATGTTGTTGTATCAAAAACCTTGTTACAATGCTGTAAGAGGTTACAGCTATGCATAAGTAACCTTCAGTTAGCTTAACTACCCAAGTTAAATTATTGTTGCGTGAATTCATGCCGTAAATTGTCCGTCTTGCAGCCAATTTGAATGTAATATCAACCTCAGAGGGTATAACATTTAGCACCTGAATATCTAAACATACTTCCTTTTAATTGTATTAACTCCTCTGTCTCTTATTGTCTGTTAACAACAGGACGGTGTTCGAATCTCAAGGCTACGACAGGATGACCGCATACTTGATGACGGCTCCTTCAAACTGCACATCCTCAATATCCAGTGCTCGGACCAAGGCAATTACACCTGCAAGCTGTTCGATGAGAATGTACCCATTGCGATGATCGATTATCAACTTCAGGTCAACAGTATGTTTAACCTTAAACTACCTTAAACCTAATGTCGCACAAAGACTGAATGAACAGCAATGTTAATAATTGATTATCAACTTTAAATCTACAATACGTTTAATTTCACTTCCTTAAATAATCGATACTTTCTCGAATAATCGATATCTGCTCGAAGAGTGGATAGATTTAGATTTACGATTGTCGCATATACCAATAGGTAAACTTTGCCGAATTGAAATTAAAATTGGTCATTTTAAAGATATTGATCTGATAGTCTCGAGGAGGGACTTAATGAGCTATAATAACAATAAATACCCCTAATAATAGTTAAATAATATTGATAATCACAGTAATCATAGTAATTTAGTAATAATAGTCATAATAACAATCTTTTTGTTGTCCTAGACAAGACAGGAAACACCGTCTGCATTACTCAGCACAAAGCACCGGCGATTCTAGTTAAGCGCCCGCACAGCAGTGACGTTCTTCAGCCCGAGTTCAGTACCTTGGAGCTTGTCTGCATCGCCGATGGAACACCGTATCCTACGTTTACCTGGCTTAAAGTATACTACTGGCTAGACAGTTGATTTAATTTAATTAGATATAAATTAACCTTGAATGTCTTGTAATCTAACTAATTTTGCCAAAACAAAATGTAACAGAACAACCATAACTGGATTTTTGTCTTTACATTTGAATTAGTTGGTTAGCAACCTTGATAAGATTAAAGTTTATGATAAGATTGGCCTGTTAAGTTACTAATTACTCTGTTTTAATTGGGAACTACCCTTGAGGGCGGTGTCAACGTGTGCAATCTACCAGTTCAGGCTGTAATCTAACTGAATGTATCAAGTAAAATGTTGAAGAACCACATGTGTGAATATTACTGAAACTTATGTCTTTAAATTCAGTTAATTGGCTAGAACCTTGATAAGGTAAGAATTAAATAGTATACTTACATTGTTTAACTCGTTTATCATACTTCCAGGACGGTGTCGACATCAGCAGTTCGCAGATTCCGGGTCCCTCCATACAGACGGCAATGACGGTAACCAAGAAAGGGTCAGCCATAGCCGTCAAATCGGTTCTTGGCATCGAGGAACTCCGAGTCAGTCACAATGGAGAATACCAATGCCGAGCGACCAACAGCCAGGGAAACGCGACGGAGATCTTCCGTGTCGAAGCAGTCGGTAATAAACCCTCAAGTTGAATCATTTTCAACATTTTTCAGTATTCAACCAGATTTATTACGATATCTTACGGACACTTGTTATCAGAACTTAGTTAGATACAACATTACCACTGCATTATATTATAACCAATTTAGAATTACTAGAATATATGTCGTAAGTAAACTTTGCATGCTTTCATCAATTAAAAGTAAATTAAAATACCTTATGAAATATACTACATAACGCACATATTGCTGATATAAATTTTAAAATTAACTATTGTTTGATTGAATTATTCCTAGGGAGAATGATACCAGAGCCACCAGCTTTGCTTCCTGGCTATCCTTCAAGCACCAACTGTACCAAAGGGGAGACCGTCTTCCTCACTTGCCGTGCTCAGTCTGAAACGCCGTTAGCGTTAACCTGGTTCAGAGTGAGGGAGAACGTCCAGCACAACATGAGCGGTCAGGAATTCATGCTGCTCGCGTACCTGGCCTCCGATGACCCAGCGAGATTCAATGGCTTCTTCCTTCAAGTATTGGAATTCAATATTAACCAACAGAATTAACGAATTCTTAAAATTTAATTATTGGTCAAATTTGTAATCTTGAAAATAGAACGAAAATTAATAAAGTAATTCAGTTGATACATAACTAATTATTATACAATTCTTTTATATTTAATGAATATCGAAATCTTGTTGTTATAAGACGCTTCAAAGCAGAGTGGACCGTTTGACTGGCAACATTTGGCAGTCGGAACTGGAGATTGTCAACTGCAGTGATCACGACTCGGGGTACTACACTTGCCTGGCGCAGAATGTCTTCGACATTAGCTACATGACGGTCCAGCTAGTCGTCCACGAACCGTATCAAGACAACTGTAAGTTGGGCAACAGCCATTCTGGTCTGTCATGCTTTATCATACAACTTGATTTACGTTGTTTCAGTTAATGAACATAGAACTATTAGCTTATATTTCCTATTTTCTCGCATAAAATTTGAATTCATATCATTTGTTTTACTTATTTATTGATTTTTACAGATTTCTGGCTGATTATCGTTTTGACGATTCTACCGATGTGCTGTTTTGCTCTCTGGAGCTTGCAGCTCATTCTCCTAGGCGTTTCACGGCGAGGATTTGAAAGCCAACAATGAATCTGTTCTAACGAGGCCACGGAAACTTACTTGGTGGATCTTACGTCAGTGTTTATCACTTTCCGGTGAACAGTCTAATTGTAATCCAGAAACGTCATTTCAACTCAGGTCCATTGCCAATATGTATTTGCGTTTAAATTAAAGACCTTTCTTTAGTGTCGATTGAAAGTGTGAATTAACCAGGAATTTCCGAATTGCACTGCAGCAGAAAAATACAGTTTTTTTTACAAGTTGCAATCTACGTTTTATTAAAGAATTGTGTAAGAGTCGTCAGTCAAACACGTCTGGTACTTGAACTCTTAATGAAGTGGCTAGAATTTGAGATCTTCAATCATTTATTAGAAGTCGCCTAACAGCAATTACAGCATGATTCCGCCGTGAAACTTAATAGATTAACTTTTTTAGCAATCTTAAATGCCCATATAAAAATACATTTCATTGTCCAAATCACAGAGGTATGAAATATGTATATAATATGTAAATATGTAAAATAATTTTCAAACAGCATAGTTTGAATACTGGCGCGAGAGTACAAGTTTTAGCTTTTCGTCCAGCGTTGCTAGTTTTCTCCTTTTAAATCGTATCCAGGTAACTATTTTGATAAATACAAACTCGTTAAAAGCGCATTAAGTGACAGGTTTTACGTTTACTGCAAATATTTCTAAAGAAAATACTGATTTAGCTAGGATATTTTGAAAAATAGATGATTTCTTAAGCGCCCGAGTGTATCGTTCAAACCTCCTATATAAGAAATAGTCACTCGAATAAACTAATCGTGGGTCTAGGCGCGGAAAACTTTCCATGTTTGAATACTAGCGCCAAAGTCCTTTGGCATTCAGCGTTGCCAGTTTGATTTAATTGTAAAAAATCAAAATTGCTAAGAATTTTTTTCAAAAAGTTTGTTGGTAAACAAAATTCGTTTGTATATATTGCATGTAAGAGAAACGAATTTTAACTAGTTTTTTCTTATAAGTGCGGCTTCAGTTGTTGTATTTGGAGAAAAGCTGATTTCATGATAACGCCTAAGGCTACACGTGAACAGCGAACGCGCCAAAAACTCTCGAAAAGTTGTCGGTGAATCGGGGAGAACTGTACGCCTAACGGACTAGCAAGCTTTGGTAACGCTTCATCATCTTCATATATTAACCTACAAAGCTGCTTATATAGGTGATATCTGCTGCTGAATTTCAGGTAACGACGCGTTAACGGCGCTGTTGAGTTGGGAAAAAACCGACATACTGCAATATGGCCGCAGGAGGATTCACGTACACTCCGGACAGGGCCAGTTGGCTTGAATGCATGTCCGATTCCTGCAAGCCAACCGTGGAATCCATTATGCAGCGCATCTTGCACAGATTCTGCTTTCAAGAGCATGAGAAAGGTATATTCCAGTGTTATATTGTCCCGTTTTATGATTCGAGATACCAGCTTTGTTTTCACTCGGGACATATTTTTTGTTGGCAAAGTCTCGAGTTCACTGTCGAGGTAAGGGCACACAAGCGACTGGTTTAAATCGTTCCTCTCGTTGCAGAATTCACCATTCCCATTCTGCTGGAAGAGCCAGAGCTGAGTTTGTTCGCCGAGGCTGCTGCCAAGATGAATCTGTCGCTCGAGCCCAGGAGCGACCCTTTTGGAGATTATGAGATTGTTGTCAGCAAACCGACTGAAGAAGGGAAACTCGTGCCCATGTTTCTGATGTTGAAGCAGAGTTCCCTCGAAGCCATTGAGATGCTGAAGAAGCGACTGCAGACCAGCAAGAAAAATGAAAGGCCCGAACGACACCGTTCTGGCGCGGGATCTCGTTCAGGTAATCTATCGTTTTGCCAGCTGTTTTTCCTTTTTTATTGTATTGTAATTTTTGCGATTTACTCAAGGTATGGATAACATTCTCCTATCGATATTGTATTTGTGTATATTTTCTATGTTGTAACAAGAACGATATTGAAATGTTTTAAGGAGAAACGGCCAACAGAATGATTGGTCGTTTACAGTCAGGAAACCCCAACGTCCCTCCAGTGGCGCAGCAGCAAAGTGCGTTGGCCTCTCTCAAGTATCTGTCGTTTCCAGCTTGGAAGAAACACGCTGAAATTCTAAACTGTATCGACAATAACCAGGTACAAAGCTAAATCTGTTAAAAAATTAACAATTATCCTAGGCATTCATATAAATAAGTCGCATAAGATTGACATAGATAGATAGATAGATAAATGGATAGAATGGTAGATAGATAGATAGACGTATAGAAAAATAAAAAGATGTATAGACATGTAAATAGGTAAATAGATAGATGATTAGATGACAGTCAATCGGACAGATATAGACTTGACAGAGACATAGGTAGATGAGAGATAATCAGATAGACAGATATATAGATCGGAGACGGATAATCAGTTACAGATAGGTAGGTAGAGAGCTAAATAATCAACCTGGATTGTATTATGATATCATTACTCGGATATTGTATTTAATCGCAATTTATCTGTAATATTTTCATCATATTCATGATGTAATTTATTGGTGAGGGTATTTAACGAGTTTTCACCTTTTTTTTAAAGACCGTAATCATCACTGGAAGCAACAGCACGGGAATCAGCACCCAGATTCCTTTCATGCTCTTGGACCAGCGCGGCCGTCTGAATATTCCATGCCGTGCCGTTTGTGTGCAGCCGTGGAGCGTTTCCGCCGTATCGGTTGCCGAGACTGTGGCAGCTCAGCGCGGGGAACGGGTGGGCTCGATCGTCTGTCTGCAAACCAGGTCGGAAAGTCGCATCTCTCCGTGCGGCTTGTTGACGGTTACCACCACTGGTGTCTTCCTGCGCTCCGTAGCCAACTCCGTAATTATTATTTTTTTTTGTAAATCTATTTTTGATTAATAAATTATAATTTGTTTCTAAATTAATCAAAATTTTTGAGAATATATTTAAAGATGACAGAGGCTCATTCACGCTTGTTAGAAATTTGATGAATTTACATTTTACCATCCCGCAGTAGAGGGCAAAAGCTTCTTCCTTCAACCATCAGTCATAATTTTCAACATGGCAGTCTTATCTACGTTTTGTTGAAAATTTAGTAATCTATTCATTGAAAACGCAATGTAGGACAAAATGCTTTCTTCCATCACCCACCTGATCATCGACCACGTCCACGAACGCGACCGGTACACCGACACTCTGCTGGCCTTTTTGCGGATGATGCAGCGACACCTGCCCACGGTGAGGGTCGTCATCCTCATGGCCGATGTCAATGCCCACAACGTGGCCAAGTATCTTCGCGGCTGTCCCGTGCTGCAGATCGAGTCCGAGACGCACCAGGTGGCGCACTACTTCCTCGAAGATATCCTCCAGCAGACCAACTTCACCGAAAACTTCAAGAAAGAAAGGCCGGGCTCTTCAGCTGAACCGGTCAATCCCTTCAGGCAACGGTATAAGCTGATCTATAATATAGTACAGTTTTGACATCGGGTCATCTGCAGGACAGTGGTTTAAGTTGTTCTTATCCGTTATATTTCCTGTATGTCTACATCCTATTATAAAACTTAGTGAAATACGTCTGTACAGAATATGTCTCGACTTCTTCGGATATGCTTTCTTCTGGTATTTATTCAAGAAACTGGCTAAAAAGAAGGCATTACGCCGGAATTCTTTAGAATAACCCCTTCTTATTCTCCTTGACTATTTGTTTTAATTAACTGAAGGGGCAGGAATAATTTATCAACTTCTGTTACATCCAAATACAGATACATATTCATATATCATATAATATGATGAAAAGATACAAAAGTCCCAGACTGCTTACACCTACTTAAATTGATTAACATCAAAGTAAAACCCATAGAATTAACAAGTCGGTCAAATATTAAAGCTACTAACTGCATACAATTACATAACAAGAAACGAAGAAAGTGAAAATAGGCAAACCGGTTCTAATATTCAACACTTCAGTATTCAGTACTTGAACAACTTTGTTTGCATTTTGCTGTATTACACAAGGTCCGGAGATGTGGTCGTCAGCCCGGAATTCGCCGCATTATTTGACGAGATGCTGGAAGCTGCTGCCTTAAAACACGACCGCGGGGCCCTGAACAAGCTGCTCCGGCTGGCCCGTGCAAGAGAGATGCCCATCGACTACCGTCACTCGCAGACTGGCGTTACTTTGCTCTCCGCGGCAGCTTTCTCCGGCAACCTGGACGTGGCCAGCCAAGCCATCCACATGGGAGCCGATCCCTCGATCGAGAATAAAGGCTACACGGCGGCCGACATTGCGCGATCCACTGGACACGACGCTGTCGGTGATTTCCTCGACGGGATCTTGACGTCCTACAAGGCGGACGTCTGCGGAGAGGAACAATTGGTATACATTGTTGCACCTTCAGTAATCATTAACTCCAAAAGCGTAATATGAATCCTTAGAATTTTTTTTTTTCAAAGACCTATTCTAGTATTGCCAAGAAAGTGACGGATACTATTGTTATTGCGCTAATCAACGAATTAAAAAAAAGAAGAAAAAATCTTGTACTTGTGGGTTCGACTGCGTATAGAAGTAAACCGACTCGATCGAACCTTTAAATAAGCTACTAAATTAACTAAGACCAAGCATTAGGGATAACCTTAATAATAAGTGGGAAATCAAACCTTAAAGGTACGTAAAGACTTGATGCAATCGAACCATAGGGATAGTACTTAGTCAACAATTAGCAGATGGTTAATAAGAATGACTGTTGAATTTTCGGAGAAAATGGCTATAGTCTAGTATCGCTGCAAAACTAAATACTGGCAAGTAGTATTGCACCTGTCGCTAATTATGCGTTATAAAATTTAATAAGCATTCAGGACTTAATTTTTTTAAAAACTACGTACACTTACTGAACCGAACCTTCTTACGTAAGCGAGCCTAAGTAATTTTATTGACATAAATTATAATTAATGCAGGATAGGGTTTAAGGTTTGATGAAATAAATGTTGAGCTAATAATTGGTAATCAGTTTTGACTTATCAACAGTTGACTAGTCTTGGTCAACAAATTAGTCAACGGTTAAACAGGGAACTTAATGACATTTTGTAAATCCTTGTTGAAAACTTTTTAAAAAAAACTTGTTAAATTTTTAACATAGAATTGTATTTTGTTAATATTAATAAGTAAGATTAAGTTTTGAAAACACAGCTTTCAACTGGTGACGGTGGTTTCTTTAAACATGGTATATGGGCAAATTACAAATAGACTTAGTACAGAGATAAGACAGAGGCAAGTAAGTAGTAATGGAATGAGATATTGTAAGGAATGTCTTAAATATATTATAGACTTCAATAGTTAACTATTATTATTATTATATAATAAATAAATATACGTAATATAATAGATAAAAGTATTATAAGGAATGTTAAAAAATATCATAGCTGGAAGACGAAGATTGCTATTTACGGAGCCCATCACCAAAACCAAACAAGTCAAAAACAGACAAATTAAACTCGAACTTCAAAGCTGCACCAAACGTCATAAGAGTAATTAACAATTATTAAACAAATTCAACATGCATATCATTAATTGCAGGAAAACGTACCGCGCGACTGGAGGATCTTGTCATCTTTGGGGGAGCAGCAGAAACCAGTTGTGTCAGCCGACGAATACGTGACAGAATATTTCAAATACTTCAGCGAAGACATCGTCAACCTGGACTTGTTTTACAATCTGATTCTGCATATCGACCAGCACTTGGATCCTGGCGCCATCCTGGTCTTCCTGCCCGGCTACGACGAGGTAACCTCGCTCAGCGGCTTGCTGAAACTACCATCAGCGTGTCGCTGGGACGTCCGCAAGGTCCACGCCGAGATGACTCTGCCGGAGTTGAGCGCTTTAGCTGAACCGCCCAAGGACGGCTGCCGGAAAGTGATCCTGGCCACCAGTTTTGTCGAGTCGGGTCTCTACCTGGAGGATGTCGTCTACGTCATCGACTCGGGAAGGATCCGGGAGAGAAGCAACGATTCCCTGGTGGCCAGCAATTTTGAAAGCACGTCGTGGATCTGCAAAGCCTCTGCTGAGCTCAGGGCTGACAAGGCTGGCGTTCGAAGGAATGGAGTGGCTTTTCATGTGTACTCGCGTCATCAGCATCATGTTATGATGGTAACTAACAGGACATAATTAATATAACTTGTTGTGGTAGCTCCTAGAATCGAAATAATCATCGTTTCTTGTATTCAACGGGATATTAACGAGTCTACTAAACGTAGTTTCATTTTCATTGATATTTTAGTAAGAATCGGGTCTTGAGTAAAAAAAAATACAATTAATGATAACAATTATAATTAAATTTGATTACTATAAATTATACTAAATATTAATAATTAATAATATATCATTTATTAATCGATCTAAAAGCAACATGTATATATATATATACATATATGTAAAATATTTAAATACCAAATAAATCATATAAATGATATATAATCTCAATATTCCACAAAGTGAATTCATCATCATCATCATCTGTCTGATCTTTAAAAATCGTTCATAAAGTCAAAGTATAGATAGTATGTGATACAAAATTTTTCAGCAAAAAATAAATATAAACACGGTAATCTTAGTAGAAGAAACGGCAAATACTAATCACTGTTAAATAGATATCACTAAATTATTCTGTACATCAGTTAAACTGTACCACATTCATTAGTAATATTCGATGTTTGCTAAAGGATCTACCGGTGCCGGAAATCAACCGTGTTCCATTACACGACGTCTTCCTCTGCATGGCCAACCTGATAGCGTCCGCCAGGCTACCAAACTCTCTTCTGCGCTCTGTCATCCAGTTCATGGACCCTCCCTCGCAGCCTGCCATCCAATCAGCTATCGAGATTCTGCAGTCGCTGGACGCCCTCGATGCCGAGTACCGCGTCACCGAAATCGGCCGTCGTCTGTACGACTTGCCTGTCGAGCCCCGACTGGGAAAGATCCTTCTCATGTCGATCATCTTCAAGTGCGTCGATCCCGTGTTGACCATCGTCTCGTGCATGGCCTGCGGATGTCCCTTCCGCATTCCGACCAAGCCGGAACGACGCGGGCGAGCTTTCTCCTGCAAGACCGAACTGGCGCAAAATACCTGCAGTGATGTGATCGCTCTTCTGCGTGCCTACCAACTGTGGGAGAAAGGGCTGGAAGAACGCAGAGAACACGAGGTATACCTTTTAGAATTGACCGCCTGTCAAAGCTTTATATATAAATCAGGCGGCTAACTCCAAGGCAGAAATGTTAATTGAATTCAAGTAAATAATTAGTAGGATATATCTATATAATTAGATGTTAATACATATTATTGTATATCATTTAATACATTGCATAATTATATTGTATTTATTCTAAATAATTCATTCAAGCAATTGAGAAATTTCCACGCAAGAACAGTTTATTAAGCGAAAGTTTGCCTTGCGTAGGTCTGCAATGAGTATTGCCTATCGCTGGCCACAATGAGATCCATCTCGGCCATCCGGTCGCATCTGAAAGCCGAACTGCGCGGGTCGCGCCTCATCGGCATACGCGCCAACGACATGACCAACCTGAACATCCACTCCAACTGCTGGACAGTCGTCAAAGCTGCGCTAACGGTGGGGCTTTACCCTAACGTGGGGCGCTACCTACCGACAGAGAAGACAGTCGTCACTCACGACAGAAACTCGGCCATGTTCCACCTGTCGTCAGTCCTGTGGAATGAATACAGTTGGAAGCAGCAGGACAGTATTGGCTGTCTTTCGGATCCCACCCATCCCGTCCGGTCAACTTTATACTCGTGCCCGTGGGTCCTGTTCGAAAACAAGCAGAAGACTGGACCGTTTTCGTTCATCGACACGTCAACGGTCATCAACCCGCTGATCGCTCTCCTCTTCGGTGGTAGTTCTGGGACTCCAAGTGCGTATCTCCATACTTACTCTTATGTCAATGTCGTCTGTAAGTTTTCCATTGCTTATTCATCATTAATTAAGTATTAATTAATGTATTAAACCCTTAAATATTGAATGTAATTAATACGATGATCGTTTGCCCTCTTCGGTGGTAGCTCTGGGACTCGCAAATGCGGATTTCCATACGTATTCAGCATCGATGCAGCCTCTGGTCTTGGGTTACGTACTTCCATTAACCGTCTTTCTTCTTAGTTGTCGTCGAGGACCTTCCGGAAGAAGAAAGTTCATCCGCCTGCAGATCCGCACCTTCTGCTCTCAACCCGTTCGCACCGGATTTTCAAGGGAGAGCCGTGAAAGTGCAGCATGTTTTGCTGACACTTTCGGATATTCTCAAGTTTAAAGTATTATGCTTTTATTTACCCGTCAGGCTATTATTACAGCAGTACTATTAATTTAACTATTATTATTTTCAAATATTGATTAAAACTAGATTTCTTGATTTAAAATTTATGTGAATATTATTTAGTTGATGTAAGTAAATGCTAACAGTATAGCATATTAAGCTACAGTTAACTTTAAAGCATTATTTAAGGGAAAAGAGGAAGAACACGTGTTTTAGATATCAGTTGTTTTCGAATGATTCATACACAGCAGTGCTATAACCGCGTCAATTAAAATTCTCACATTAGTAACTTAATTGAATAAGTAAGGTAATTAATAATAAGTTTTAAACTTAATCAGTAATTTGCCTAATGGCAAGCATGATCTTTTGTTACCAATCGACTGTAAATAGGTAGCAGATAATTATTATACAATTAATTTAAATTAGCTTCAAGTCATATTCTGATCAAGATGGAAATTATTTTAAAGAATATAACTTAAAATATCTGTTAGGAAAACTAGGATTTTTAAACAAACGTCAGCAATGATTAAGAATAAATTCAATCGGCTTATCTGTGAAAATATAAACGAACTTGATAGTAGATAATAAGTTAAGTTTTATGACGTTATTATATATCTGTCGTCTTCGTTGCATCAACTCTAACTGTAATTGTCATAATGTCGAATATAAATCGAGTGCTGACAGATTCGTTCCATGTTCGATGTCCTTAGGTCGATGTAACGACAGCCTCTAGCCTGATATGGCTTCGCCAGGAGCTCCAGACTTGCATCCGGAGGCAACTGGAAGATCCCTCGCGCGGCTTGAACGATGAACCTCTGATCGTGGCCGTCCTGTCCATGGTGACGGAAGAAGATCGCGACGCTGGATTCGTGCAGCCGCAAACTCTGGGACATCGGCCGCGTTTCGTCAGCGCTCACGCCGTTCAGCGTAACCAGAGTCACGCGGAGTCGCAAACTCAGCTGGAGCGCAACTACGTCAAGCAGGTACCCGGCGCTTAATATCCCAGGTACCCCTTCCTGTTCAGACGTTAAAACGTACAAAATTTACCTGTTTGGTTTGTTGTCGATGAAGACAACCCCGATTTTATTTTCTCAAACCTCTCGATTTTAAATTGAATTTATCTGCACAAGAGAAGCATTGCAAAGGATAATGCATAGATCCTTCTATCTGAACTCCCAGTTTGATAAAACCTAGAAGATTTGTAGTGCGTTGGACGAGTTTATCTCATTTTTTTCGGCCTTTTGCGAAATTTCCATTGCCGCCTGTTCAAGTCGGGTTTATTTTAAGGTGCTGACGAGACAGAATCTTTTCATAGATGTATGGTTTTTGCAACAAAAAAATATTGCATTGCCTGAAATGTTTCTCGTTTGAACGAGTAAAATGATTTTTAAAAGTGCCAATTAGTATTGCTGCTTGCAGCTTTACATACACGTTCGTGCAATCGATTATCTGTTGTTATTTTTGTTAACGAGTTTAGAGCAAAACTTGTAATTGGCAAGTAAAAGTGGGTCTTGAACATCCTGAGACTTGAAGATAGCGCCAAGGTATGTATTATTAGGTGCTAGGTAATGGCAGCTGTTCTACTTAATTAGCATTAATGAATGAAAAGGGCATCTTTAACCATGCATTACTTTAATGCTGAAAACTGATTTGACTATTATACGCTAGATTTACTCTCATGCAAATAGCCAGGCTATATTAAATTAACCCAAATGTACGTCGATCATTATCATAACTAATGAAACCATATTTACTCTCACATAGTTAAGTAAGGTGCAGGAATTAATTCAAATTTACATTGGCTATTAACTTAACTAACTAGATAAAATTCACGATCATGTTTATCTATTAGGAAAACAGGAACAGTGTTTCATGAATCATGGTCAAATGACGCTTTTTATCAGAAATTTTACGTCGTTTAGGTTATTTCGTTAATGTAATTATAATTAACGATAATATGTTTAACCTCACTGCATTCCACCCCGGACGCAACCTCTGGCGAACAGTTCTATAACTTTTAATTTAAAAAAAATAGTTGTTAAAAGAATGGATAAAGACGCATAACAGCAAAGTTCTTAAACAGAAAAATACAACAGTGTTCGTATACAAGATATTACTAATTAGTTCATCCTCAATTATTTACTAAATGCCCTCAAAATGTGTTTTTTCTGGCAGTCGCACATCATTTAGTAGTGCGTACGATAAGTTAGAAAGAGCCTTTCAGGTCCTGGGAAAATGGACTTTCGTATCGTCAAGCCGCAGAAGCATTTGGAGTACCCGAGTCAACACTCCTTGATGCAAGAAAAGCTGGTAACGAAGGAAAAACTTCCAACTCTGTCCGAAGGAAACAGACTCGGGAAACAGCGGATGAAAGGCTTTCATCAACGAAACGGCAAATCTCTTAACACGTACCGAAGGTAACGATCCGTTGTTGCGGAATGTAAAAGTTAACCTTCAAAGTAAATTTCTTTTGAATCTCTAGCCGTATCGAACGCCAAGGAAACGGTGACAGAAGGAGACGTTCGTCAATGGTTTCACGAGCGGAAAGATGTCCTTTCGATCGGAAAAGCGGACGAAATCCTGAAACATCCAGCGCCTAAACTCAACGCAGATGAAACTGGCGTGCCACCGAAAGGCGCTATTGGAGAAGAGGGCTAGGGACACCCACTGTGCCATAGCCGGACCCATAACAGAGGTCGTAGCCGTTGTGACAATCACAATCTCAGGAGATGGGTGAACGTTGGTGACGTTGTCCCCGAGGAACATAGTCCGTTTGTTGATTTGACTTCAAATTCATATGGAGATGTGGCCTTCACATGGCATGATTGCTTTTGCAGTGACATCAAGGACCAAAGCCAGTATTGTCAGCTTTATGTCTGGAGAAAGTCAGTACTATCCTTCAGGTTATCCGGCTTCACTTGAACGTAAACATTATTATTAATCCATAAAATTGCCGTATAGTGTTCATTTACCTTTTATGCCTTTTGCGTAAAAAAGAACAATGTGTTTCAGTGTCATTTTCTGGTTAGTGCGCTTACGTCCTGTGTGCTTCTGTTGCTTAAAGGCTTCTTCCTACTTAGCCGAAATCTAACATTTTAAAATTTAACACAAGAAATACGAAAGATATAAAAAATATCAATCCCGATCACGAAGTATCATGAATGAGCTGACAATAAAGGTTAGTTCACACTAGCATTATTTTGGCCGTGGCCGTGACCGAAAACGTTTTTTTTTTTGGCCGAATCGGCCAGTTTTGACCTTTGCAAGTGTGAATGCATTTAGTAGATGACCTTTACCGTCACCGTTGCCGTCACCTGTGCATGCCGGAGCCTTTACGTTTTCTATGGAGATACGGGCTAGGCCCTTCCTTGTCTGTCTTGACAATTATTATTGATCCAGGAATATAACTGACTTGTATAACACCTGTTTTATACGAATATTCGAAGTAGGTGGCAACTGAAGGAGGGTTACAATTGAAAACTGATTACTTAATACATAGATGCGCATTAATACAGATGAATTATTTCTTTCCCGGTTATTTTTGGTCGCTTTAAATGCTTTAATCATAGTTTACTGTGGACTCAACAGACCTTGTGAGGCGGTTTATATGTTACTTACTGTAACCTTTCCAGTACTGTTTAGATTTTATGTTAAGTGTATCATGTTCTTTTTTGTGACTTGTGTGATTTTTTGCAGAACCTGTCACCTGTTCTTATCTTTCATTCGGTTCCTTTTTTTTAATAATTGGCTTATTTTCTTTCAACTTGTATTAAAGGAAAAGAGTTCTGTGCGAAGAACGGTTTAGTTACCGTTCCCGCTTTATAGTTTGTGTGTAAACATGTCCTTTTTCTTACGGAGATATAGCAAAAAATAGGAGAACAGAATGCAACACGTTGAGAAGGAAATGTAAAGCAAAGTTAGAATAACACGAAAGTAAATATCGCAACTTTGCGTACAACAAATTAATTGTAACTGTTTGTCGGTGCTCAAAAATCGTGGTGTTGGGACACAATATCATATATATTATACCAATAACCATAGATGAAGATCTCTTTAGCCGTAACCGTGACACCTAGGTAAAGTTCTCCCAGTCAATTGAAAGTTTCTTCTGTATTCTCTGTTCAAGAATCCTGCAAACCATTGTTGTTGTTGTTGTGTTGAGAGAAGTCGCAATAGAGCATCTACAACGCTCTGTAGGCGACGGTCCTCCTTCCCTCTAGCGGTCTATGTTGTCTCTAATGCTGTAATTCTCACATCAGCGTATGTAACCTCCCGCTCTCCTTGATGAATCGTATTAACGAGTCTCGAACGATGAACTGATGGCTTGTCGTGATTTTCTTGTTTAGCCCAATCAAGGTAGCCATATCTATTGGAATACCATGCCTATTCAGCTTTGTTTGTAGACGTAGTCGAGCTTCGCTGTAGGTAGGGCATCTTAACAGGTAATGGTCCAGAGTTTCCAGTTCCGTGTTGCAATACGTACAGCGGGGATCTTCTTCTGACAATCCGAAATCATCGTCCTCTTCATCTGGGTTTACTCTGCTCCCCCTCATTCTGTTGGTAAATTCTTGCGTGTTAAGATGTCCTGATCGCATTCGGAAGAGGCATTTAGAATATGTCCAGTTTGATGCCAGAAACCACGGTTTTGGTTGTATGTTGTCCATTTCCTGAATGTAGTTGTTGTCACCGTACTTTTCTTTTTGTTGTGCCATCCATTCCTGTACCAAGGTCTGCCTTAATTCAGAAGCCATGGATTGAGGTGTCGGTTGCCATTCAGGTTCTGGTCCCTCGATTGTGGTGCCTGCTTTTGCCAATGTATCTGCCCTTTCATTTCCCTCTACTCCAACATGGCTCGGAACCCAGACAGGCGTAACTATATTTGCGTTGTTCTGCAATGTTACAAGGTGACGATAGATGTTGTGGATCAGATTATTGTATCTTGATTTTGTCCCATTGCTGATTGCCAGTAAGGTCGCCTTGTTGTCTGTACAAAGGGCCAGCTTCTCTCCATTCAAACTGCTACTGCAAAATTCCAGAGCCGCTAGTATACCCATCAGTTCCGCGTAGAATACAGACTCCTTTTGTGGTAGCTTCATGATTATTTCCTCCGATGTCCACGTCGCAGAAACACCTGCACCCAATCCTGTTTTAGCTTTGGATCCGTCCGTGAATATTATTTTGTGGTTTTTCAGCGGTCCCGCTAACAACTCTTCATATGTGCTTTTTGCCTCCTGTGATGTTAGTAGCTTCTTATTCTTAAATCCATTTAGGAGGGTCTTCGCTGTAGGAATTCTCCACGGTGGGATTTCCATGTTAAGGTTCGCCGCATTGCTGTCCGTTGCTTCCTGGATTTTGAACTTCCTGTGAAGATTATTTGCATACAACCATCCCGGTGTATTTAGTCTGGTGAACATCTGATCGTCTAAGGCAGCTTTTGTCGTTTCATTTACGATAAATGAGTTCGACGATTGGTTCATAGTATGTTTATTGTAGAATTTGAATACGGCAACATCCCATTGCATTTGAATCGGCAATATTCCCGTGTCCGCGTGAAG